>PVJO010006160.1:7815-91359 GCA_004026905.1 Hystrix cristata
ATGAATGGCTAAAAAAGATGTGGTTTTTCTACACAATGGAGTACTACACCACCATTAAAAAGGATAAACTAGAGTCATTTGTATGTAAATGGATGTTCCTTGAGAACATACTATTAAGTGAAATAAATCAGACACTTATTAGTACACATCGAATTGTTTCTCTGATATGAGAAACCATAAGTGTAAATAAGGACAAAGGAGTAGAATAGATATTTTGTTTAAAAAAAAAGAAAGAGAGTATTCAAAAGAGAGAACTAGATAGGGAAAAGGGGGATAAAGAAGAAGGTTAAAAAAGTAAGATGAAAGGGGAAAAAAATGGTAAAGTGTAGCTACACTTATTGCAAATAGGGAGGGGTGGGTGAGTGGAAGGGAGGGGAGGGGAAGGGGGGAAGAGGGGGGAAAACCAAGATGTATCATGTACAGGTACAAAATAACCATGTTGATTATGATCATTATGTATACAATGTACCAATGCATGTCCTTGGTAAAAATAAAAAAAAATAAAAAAAAAAGAGAAACATGGAACCTGCTAAAGGCTTGCAAAGACATGTTTCTTTTTTTTTTAATTTTTTTTTTTAACCAAGAACATGTATGGCACATTGTATACATAATGATCACATTCATCGTGGTTATTTTGTACCTGTGCATGATGTATCTTTGTTCCCTGCCCCCATCTTCCCCTCTTGTTCCCCTACCCTTCCCTATTTACAGAAGATTTATTTACAGATTTTTTTTTAAGGTGAAATAAATCATACTTTGCAAGCATTGGCTCTTTTTGAAAATGCCTTGTGTATGGTATAGAGTGTCCTAAATATTTACGCGGTAAATGTAAAATATATATTAATATAAACGCTACAGAAGTGGTATACAATAAAATTCACAAAATTGTATCGACACACATAAAAATCTCTTTTTGACTTGTCAATACTATACTTTCCTTAGATCCTCTCTGGAGTCAGACTCTATTATGAATTTGGTGTATGTTTCTGTACTTTATTATATCAAATTTTAACTTACACAAAACAACACATATTTAAAATTATATGAATGTTAACATCCTACACATCTTTCTATACTTTGCCTTTTTCACATATTATTAAGGATTAAGCCCATCTGCTTTCATAGGTTTATCTATAGTTCATTCATTTTTATTTACATCTTCTTTATTTATATCCCTGGATGTAACAGAATTACTAGAATGCATAATTGTGCTTTAAAAACTTCTTTAGGACAATCTGAATTGTTCTCCAAAGTGACTGTAGAAATTGATTCTCTCACAACCACGTAGGGAGAGCCCATGATTTGCCCACATCTTTGGCAATATTTGTTAGTAATAGAATTTTAAAAATTGCCATTAGCCCCCAAATTTTAATCGTTTTCCATTTTTAAAATTGAATTATTGTAAATATTTAATTTTCTTAAAGTCATATAATTTTCTTTACTTTTTACAAGTCAGCATTTTTGTTACAATAAAAGGATGTCAGATATGCTTAAGAATAGTCTTAAACATGCTATATCCCCAATTAAAGGACTACAGATAATCACTTTCATCAATGAAATCAACATATCTGTGTAATTTATTCAAATCAATTCAATGACCTGCACTTAATCTAAACTAAAACCAAGTAAATCATTTATTTTATCTGTTCCGGTTATTGATTCTCAATTACATACATGGTTACATATATGTCATCTGTTTTTTCTCTCTTTACTTTCATAATATGCAACATAAGAACAAAATAGGCAAATCCAACCTCCCTAGTATCTATTTTGTCCTGCTTGTACACTTTGCTTCCCACAGCTGCCCTTCAAATCATTGCAGTTTGCCCTGAAGATAAATTCACAGCTTGAACTTTTTATTTAGCTAATTGGTACTTGTTTTTGCCACTGAGTTGTTCTCATTTAACTGGGTAATGAAACTGGAAATTGCTTCCTCTCAGAATCTCATTTAATTGAAGACAAACCGTAAACATAGCAGTACTTTGCTTAAAAACAAGGATCTAAGATAGCCCTGCATCTTAGCCCTTGACCTTAGAACAAAAAGTCATGCCTTAGGTGAAGCTTTTAATACGGCATCCAGCAGAGGTCGGCAAACCTCAGAAGGTAACTAGGGCACCGGGGTGTAACTCAGTGGAAAGCTCTTGCCTAATATGCAGGGAGGCTCTGGGTATGACCCCCCAGCACAGCATAAAGAAAATGAAACAAAATTTAAAGTGACTATAGAACTGGACAGACTGTAAAAAACAAGACGACCATTTCACAGCTCTGAGAATCCTCCAAAAAGGCATATAGTAAAAAGTAAGAAGTGTTAATTTATGAAAAATTACTGAACGCGAGGTATGAATTGTGGCTTTCTTGCTCAGGGCTCTTCGTGTCCCTCCCAGTTTGAGTTCTGCGGTAATTTCATTATGGTCACAGAGGCCAGACAAACCAGAAGTTTCATTACTAGAGGTGTCTTTCTTGATTTGGAATAGGAGACAAACCCAATGCTCAGCAGTGCTGTCGCTTCAAACAGTGATCTTGATGGCAAGTCACTGGGGAAAGTCAACAGCTCAGCTAGCCTAAGGTTGTCGTCTTGGCTGCAGTAAGCTAAAGTAAGTGACCTGGATGGAATTTAACAGTGGAGTCCATGAAGCGAGACAGCATAGGAGGGCTTGGTAGGCTTTCCACGTATCCCTGACTAACGCGAGTCTCTGTAACCCACCTGTGAGACCGACGAGGGCTCAGACTTTTCACAGAGCATAGGTGGGTGGACTAGGAGGCTGTGTGCATGCACAGATAGGATAAAACAAATCTGAAAATTTAATTCCTACATCCAAAAGTCTAATAAAATACTGGGACTAAAATAGAAAAACAAAGCCTAGGCACATCTAAAAACTTCTTAATTTTTAATGTGCTCCTGAAACTGCAAACAGATCCTTGGACAGTGCGTGGAATATTTTCGCGTACTAAAGTGTTTGAGCACAGCCTGTCATCAGTTCCAACCTGGCTGTTAATCTCTGCAGATCCAGAAGTCCCTAAGAAGTCAATCTTAAAAGTTAAAACACAATATAAAACATTAAAAAATTCTGAGAATAAATTGGTAGTCACACACTGTGAGATGTATTCCTCACATTTAGTCCCAGAAAATAATTAAACAAAGAACAACCACTATAACTGTCGAGAAGCAAATATCAGAATCTAGAGAGTGTACACATGAAAATGCTTAGTTGCAACTAAAAATTTATAAAAAACAGAAAGAAATTGAAAGAGACATCCAGAATTAGGGAAAAAAAAAAGAGAGAAACAATTAAAGACTGTCAATGAGTTGACTCAAATGTTAAATTTAGAAGATAAGAATTGGAGGGGATCTGTTATTATGTTCAAATAATTTAAAAAAAAAGTTCAGAGAACTGGAAGGCAGTCTGACAGCACTTGTTCAATAACCAGAGGTCTTAAAAGGTTATAAGCATATAGAAATGGAAAATCTAGATTTGGACAGTATAGTAACTCAAATGAAAACTTTACTAGAGGGGTTCCACAATGCACTGGAGATGTTAGAAGAATAAGTGAAGATGAGGATAGATCAGTAGAAATGATCTAGAGAAGAAAAAGAAAAAAAAAGTATTTAAGAAAAATGAACAGAGTCAAAGTGAAGAGTCATTAAATGTGCCAATATTTGAGATTGAGAATACTAGGAGAAGAGAAGGGGAAAGGGGGCAGAAAAATGGTACAAGAAACAATGGTCAATGCCATTGTTTAAAAATTGTTTAAATTGTTTAAAGAAATTTAATATTTGATGAAATGTATTAACATGTATTTCTAAGCAGTCCAACAATCTCCAAGTAGGACACACCCAAATATACATGCTTCACAATGAAACTTTTGAGATTTCTTTTTCTTTTTTTGGCGCTGGGGATCAAACTTGGGCCCTCGCACTTGGTAGGGAAGTACTCCAACCACTGAGTTAGATCCCCAGCCCCAACATAATGAAACTTTTGAAAAACAAAGTCTTGAACACAATAAAAGAAAAAGGAATGGTAGTACATTTTCTGGCTCATTCGCCAAGTGGCATAGTATAGAGTGCTCATTGAGAATTCTAGATCCAGCAAAGTTGTCCTTCAAAAATGAAGTAATAATAAAGACCTTCCAAAGTAAACATAGACAGAAATAATTTGTTAGTAGCAGAACTGTCTCACAAGAAATACCGAAGGAAGTTATTTAGGCTGAAAAGAAATGACACTAATATGTAACTGAAATTCATTGAAAACATGAAAATTATAGCAAGTGGTAAATACAAAAGGCTGTAGAAATATATATTTTTGTTTCATTCTTTTAACTTTTAAAAGAATATGCTTTTATAAAGCAAAATTTACTGGTTTAAAACATTTAAAGATATAATGCACACAAAAGGTGCTACACAATGGAGGGGAGAGGAAAAAAGAAATATGGTGACATATCTCTATTTTATAGCAACTAAATTACTAAGAACAGTTTGTGATAAACTGCTAAGATGGGTACTTCACTACGAAAATAAATATAAGATACCAAGATGTGCTTACATGTTAAACTAAAATTTTTTCTTGGAACAAAAGAAAATAATAGAGGAACAGGGAAACAAATTGATAAAAAGGCCAAGAGAAAATATAAAATGACAGATTAAAGTCCAGTGACATCAATAATTGCATTAAATGTGTATTGTCTCAGGTCTCCTACATAATGACAGAGATTATCAAGCTGGATAAATAAATCAAAATCCAAATATATCTTCTGTATAAGGATACATTCGAAGACAAAATAGGTAGAAAGAGAAAGGATAAAAATTACTATGTAAATAACCATAAAAGAACTGGACTGGCTATTTTCATATCAGACAGAGTAGACATTATGACTATTTCTAGCAACAAAGAAGAAAATCACCTAGTGCTAAAAGGGCCAATACATCACAAAGGTATAACAAATACGAATGTGTATGCATGTAAGAATATTGCACCTAAATAAGACAAAAATAAAACAAATTGGAAAGAAAAATAGGTAATTCAATAATAATTGTTAAAAAGATTAATTCTTAAATATAGAAAAACTAACAGAATGCTGGAAAGACAACTGGGAAGGTTACAGCACTTCTCATCAACACCATTGACCAAACTGACAACTCAAATTTACGTTATCACTCCATGCACTAAGCATAGAATAAACATTCTTTTAACATAGTGAATATTCTTTAGAAGGGACTGTGTATCAGACCATAAGTCAAATATCAATAAATTAAAAAGAACTAAAAAAAAAAAGAGATGGAGGTGTAGTTCAGCTTTAGAACAGTTGCCTAGTATATATTAGGCACTGGGTGTTGTCCTCAGAGACAGAAAAAAAAAAAAAAAAGAACTGAACTAAAATGAACTCAGCTGAATCAAATTAGAAATCAGTAAAAAAAATATGAGAAATTGGCAAAAATACACATTTCTAAGTCATTCGTAAGTCAAAGAATTAACCACAAGGTAAATTAAAATATATTTTCATGCAAGCCTGGTGTGGTGGTACCTGGGAGACTCAGCACCTGGGAGACTGAGACAGGAGGATCACAAGTCTGAATTTCCAGACCTTGTCTCGAAATTGAAAAAAGAAGTTCAGTGTGACGCTTGGTGAGATGGACGGGGTCCGGATACCCCGGGAGCTATCTCTCTCTCTGTTGTAGGAAGAGGAGGCAAACGAGACCAGGGTGCATGTAGAAGAGAGTTTTACTGTCAGAGCAAAGCAAAGCTACCCCCAACAGGAAGGTTGGAGCGCCCAGAGCTGAAACGCCGCTCAAGCAGGTCCAGTGTTACGGATTTTATAGGGTTCGGGGTGCCACCACCCATCCCGGGGGGGTCCGTACTTGATTGGTTGTTATGCTGGTTGTCAGGGCCTGGGTAATTTGGGGTAGGGGGAAGCTTTTAGAGTGGTGAGGGGCTTTCCTGTTTTTCTCACTCAGGTGTGGAAAAAGGGGACCGTAAGACCCCCTTTCAGATAGCTCAAGGGCGGGGGGCTTGCTCTTAGCTTGACTTTAGTCAGGGAAGTTAGAGGAATTAGGGGAAGTCAAATGTCACACGCTGTCCCTTGGTAGTGAGCAGCTAAAACCGCAAGCTGTCTGCTTTCTAAACGTTAGCCAAAAAGTACATGCGGAGGCGGAGTTACAAGTGGCAGGGGCCACACTGTCCCTTCCTATCAATCCCACTACCCCATAGAAGTGTGAAGATGCAAGTGCGAAGTTCCCTCCCCCCAAAAAAAAAATTCGAATGAAAATGAAAACATAGTATAGAGTATGTTGGATTCAGTTAAATTGGTGCTTAGACAGAAATTTATAACTTGGGACACCTATATTAGTAAAGAAAAATTTTCAAATCAATAATCTGAGCTTGCACCTGAATTAGATAAAGAATATACACAGCCCAGTGCAAGAGGAAGGAACGAAATAGCACAGATTAGAATGAATTGGAACGATGAGACAGAACACAAAGAAATAGTAGGGATGATTAATAAACCAAAATTGGTTTTTAAAAGATAAACACAATAAGTTTTAGCTCCAGTAATCAAGAGAATAAGTGACTAAATTTGAAAACAAGTGGAATAAATAAAAAAAAAAAACTTTCAATACTTAAAAAGAGCATATGTTACTAACAAGTTACATAGTGAATTGTCAATTCGGTTTAAATACATGGGTGCAAAAGACATTAAATTTTCATTATTTACAACACTATATGTAAAAAGTAGGAATCTTAGAAGGTCATTTAAGAGACAAGGTCCTGCGTGCACGCACACACACACACACACACACACACACACGCACACACAGGCGCGTGCACACATCTCAGTTATTCACGCCAACAGTAGTGTAGGTAATGCTATAAAGGGATTTTACAGATGCAATTAGCTGTCTAGATCACTTGGCCCTAAAATAAGGGGCCAAATATACCATATTTAATCAGTGGAATCTTTTAAAAATAATTTCTTGGGTTGGTCACAAAAGCTGAAATTCAGGGATGCAAAGCGTGAACTGTGATGGTGGGCACCACCCGCAAGGAGCGCAGGAGAAGTGTGGGCTGCTGCTGTGTGCTGGGTGGCCCTGGCTGCCATCTACTCCAGGAACAAGCAAGGAGTTGGATTTTTCTCGGAACCTGGACAGGGTTGTTTCACTTCAGAGTTGTTATTTTTTGAGCAGAGAACCTGGTCACATTGAGCTGGACTTCTAACCTATTGAACTGCGAGGGAGGAAATGGGTGCTGTTCTGTGCCCAGGAGTTTCCCATAATTTGTTCCCCACCAACAAAAACGAACTCATCATTTACATAGAAAGAAGAATAACCATTGCAATGCACTTTTTCGGGGCAAGCTATGACTAATTTCCTAGTATTTATGAGCCCTGTATGAAATGTGAACTTTAAATGAAAACATACTATAAAATACTAATTAAGAACACATGGAGAAATGTAGACACATTTTCTATCTCAACATTTTCTTCAGGCCAGTACGTCAACATTTTATTCCCCTAGGAAATCTAGTTTAATGAAATGACCTTGAAATCAATCCTGAAGTTGATACATATATCAGTCTGTTTCAGTCTAAGCTTACCATGGACTCAAAATTTTGTCATTTATTCATAAGAGGATGATTATAACTATCTGAACAGGAAATACTCTCCCTGTCGGCCCAAAGAATAATCGTAAGAACTTCACTGTTTTCATGAAGATGACAACATCAATCTCATTAGCTATCACAGCTTGACCTCCTTAAGGTGCATAACACTGATTATTCAGCCAGGATCAAGGCGGACGACACCGACAGGCATTACTCATGATGACTGATGTGAGTCATAAAGCTGTGCCTGACGCAGAGCACTGCCGTCAAGCACCTGCATAAATCCAGAAGCCTGTAGGTGTTGCCAAACATATTTTGCATTTAAATCTGGGGTGACTCATTTGAATTAGTGTCTGACTACCAAAGATTTCAGAGAAGAGAGCATGAGCATGAAAAAGTAAGGGCCTGACTATAATCTAATTCAGTCTCAGTCAAAGCAACAGCTCAAGTTTAGTCTCAATCAAGGCAAACTCCAGTGATTAGAATTTATTTCCAGGACCATAAAGGTTTGGTTTCCCAGTCTGAGTTTTTCTAGCAAATTGCCCTGTGACCTTGAACAAGTTTCTTGGCTTTTTTTTTTTCTTCTTCTAAAATAGCTACGACAAAATTGGAATTCCTGAAGCTGTCTCCAGAGGTGTTCAGGAAATTAATTTTTTTTGTAAACAGCATCGAGAAACTGAGAGGGATGGGACAAAAAACCCAGTCATCACGAACAACAAAGTTAATAGCTCACCAAATACTTCTTACTTAGAAAATTCCTCACAATAAATGGTGAAAGTATTTTTCACAATGATGAGACTAGAAACCTGGAAGTACGAAGAGGGAACCAGATGAACTATGGCCCATTTTTAATTTTTAAAAACGTTCATAAAATTTTTAAGCATAAAGTTTTCAAGTGGGGAAATATGATAATTAACCTCAAGCATCCATAAACCACTTTAATCATTATCGATACATTTCAAACCTCGTTTATGTCGTAACTTCAGCTTTTAAATACCCTGCATCATGTCACGTCAGGTAAGACTCCAAATATTCAGATAAAATACAGTGATTTATGACAATGTCAGATGATATAAGGGATGCTATTAGAGAGAAACTTTCAAAACAAAGACATTTATTCCAAATATTTCAGGAAAAATGCAATGCTTTTTACATTGCATTTAAACAAGAAACTCAACTAATTTAAATGTTAACATTTATTCTTGAATCCTACATCAGTTTTCTTGCCTAAGAATTTCTTTATCTAATTTAACAATGCTGTACTTATAGATCCTTAATATAGGATATTTAATAATTGTTTTAACTTGAAAAAATAGTACTACATTTTTGTACAGGTTAATATTTCTTTATCCCTTGATGTAAGTTTAAATCATTTTTCCTCTACCTTATTAATGTTTCCAAAATACGATCTGAAGTCAACATTATGAGAAATAGCCAGGATTTCTGTGGAAAAAAGTTTAGTGTAGTGGAGCCTGCAGTCATATGACATAATGCTAAAATAGAAGCCAAATTATCAAGTTGAACTAATGCTGTCGCATGAAATAGGAACCCTAACCAGATAGGCACAGGAATACACTTTTAAAAAAATTGTGTATGTCAGTTACACTTATTGCATGGGAAGGTGTCAGGATAGCTACCTGGCTTGCAGAGGGAGGACCTGCTGGGGGGAAGAAAAGAAGTAGGTGATCTCGTCTAATCTCACCTGCACTAATGGATACATATACTAAAGCATTTTTAAAATCTCTGAAATGTCCTTAGCAGGACAGCTCTGGCTAAGGAGCACAGTGGCTAAGGGTTGTAGCAAGCAGAATACAGGATCTACGACATGGCTTCTTTGAAAATGTCACAAAGTCTTCCTGACATTTTCCACTGTAAAATGGAAAGTTTCATAATAGGAACACTTTCTGCCGTGTGAAGGACTCTCTGAATCTTATTTACTCTGGGCCAGTGGTGTGTGTTTTAGAGGGGAAGGAAGAACTGGGGCACTGTCTTTGATGGTGTAGATTTCCATTTGCTCTGTCTGAAACTCTTGATTTCACATATACTTGAAATTATTTACTAAATCATACTATTAACTATGATCTCTGATCAGCAAGAGTTTTATTTGGCACCAAATAGCATGTACTGGTTCATTTTTCTCAGGAGTAGGGAAAGAAATGTGGATATGTGTAGAGGAATTCAGCTTATCTGTTCAATCATTTACTGTCTTAGAACACAGTTACTTTTAGGTTACCCCAATTCCTTTTTCAGTAAATGCCCTGTGTTTCAGCACCCTGCTCTTTTGAGTCCTTTTTTTTTTCTTTTCTTTTTTTTCCTTTTTTTTTTTCCTTTTGAGTTCTTTGCTTCGATAATGTCTCTCTCCTCCTCCCAGTCCTTACAGCCTCCACTGATGTATAAGTTTCACTTGACCTTCAGCTAAAAGCTCACCGTTAGGTGATTGTGTTAGCATATATTTCTTTTCAAGGCCAACCAATGATGATTTCCTTTATTATCTTTCAACCATTGTAGTTCAGTTCATAACAGCAAAATAGACATAATTCTTAACTGTTGTAGTTACAGCTCTTATGATTTAGATATTTTGGCTCCTCCAAAAACCATGCTGAAACTCACTCCCAAGAGCAACAGTGTTGGGAAATGGGGCCTAATGGAGGTGCTTAATTGATTAATACAGCTATAAACAGCATTGAAGAAGTATTATCTCTGTCTCTGTCTCTTTGCCTCTCTCTCTGTCTCTTCCTCGTTCTTGCATGTGTGTGTGTGTGTCTTCCTTTATTTCTCCTAGTCCTCTGCCATATGCAGGACACCATTCAAAGTATCATCTTTCAAGCGAGACCAGGCCCTTACCGGACACCAGATGACAGTTCCCTGATCTTGGACTCTTCAGCCCTCAGAACTACGAGTCAATAGATTTCTGTTCTTTATAAATCACGCAGTCTCAGGTATTCTTCATAACAGCACACAACATACTAAGACAATGACTCACATTGATGATAATGCTGCTTCTTAAAGAAAGGATTCAGTCTTAAAAATAAGTACAGCAATACATTAATCCCATCCAGTAACCGACCAGAGATTGGACTCGACACATGATATGTGCGGAGTAGAGGAGGGACTCCTTCTTGTGTATGAAAATCAGAAATGGACACAGAGAAACCAACCAATGACGTGTGCATTACCTGTCAGGATGCGAACCAGGCTGGAACGCTTGCCCCAGCCTGCTCTCTGTGAAGGCTAGAAATTCAATCAAGCAGGGCAATCTTACTCAAACACAAGTTCAGGCTAAAAGGCATTTGGTGGAACGCAGGTAGATGAGACATCCAGGCATTTCCCGTTTAAATAGTAGGACAGACTTCTTAGAAAACCACACATCAGTATAGCAGGACTTCAAAAACAGCCGACTAGTATGTGATAAAATTACACTCTGAACTATCTATATTTGTCAAATATTACAATCACTTCCTATATTACAATGACTACCTATATCTCAAAAACTTGTGCTTTGTTCTGCTCTCTAGTCCCATCTCACCAGAAATCTTCCTCTTTGCCTGGGATGTATATAATCAATTATTGGGGGTGTACTGAACTTATTATAGATTCTTATAACTGTATTTCACATTTTTTGACTAAAAATGCATCTTGATGTATCATACACTCCGTAGTGGGGAGTGTCCCTGCAGAATATACTCACATGTATTGCCTCACGCTCTGCCTTCTCATCTCCTGCTTGCTTTTTTACTTCTTTCTTTCAACACATCTTTCTTAAATTATTGGGGTCTACTGCCAGTGGGCCTTTACTTTTTGTGTTCTTATCTTCTGCACTTTTTCTTTTTGTTTTGTTTTTATAGTTCTAGAATTGGTGCCTAAAGACCTTTAAGAATAAGAATGAATCAATGTTTTGACAGATGATCTAAGAAAACCACAATCTTTCATTTCATAGTGTTCTGCTTTTAATATTTTACTGCCCATTTGCAGTGAGTTATACAAACTCACATTTTCTAAAATCAGATAGATTCAGTTGGACAGAGTCACCCCTTTCTATCAGGTTTTATATTTCGGTCATAAAATAATGATACAAAACATATTTTTATTGTACTTTCTGCTTCCAGTTCTGTCCTAATCAGCCTGGCCTGTTTGTAGTTTTAGTTTTCTAAAACTTGGGTACAATTTTCACTTTCATGATCAGAAAAGATAAAATCTCCGACTTGTGTCTTGCCATTCAGGCCTGAATTCACTTTCCACTGACCTTAACCTGACCCGCCCTTCCAGAGATACTGCTCTGCCCTTCTGTCTTGTACCTTTCACCCCACTGTTAGCTCTTCTCTCCAGGGACTTGGATGATCTTGCTGGCTTCCACACGGAATCTCTTTTATTTTCAACTCTTAAGGACTCATTTTTCATTATTTTTGATTTTTATTTGAAATGTCACCATCTCCCTAAGCCTGGGATGTCCACCTTGATTCTCCTCAGATGCTAGAAATAAAGTGTTCTGCTTTTGAAAACTGACGACAAATTTTTACATTTTGTCTTGAGCTTATTCATTGTGTTGGTCATTAACAATTGTGATGCTGGCCAGGAGAAAAAGGCAGCTTTAGGTTCAGGGATATAGCACTGTACGAACCGGACAAAAATTCCCGCCCTCACGGAGTCTATCTTATTGTGTCACAGCTGCCTGGGCAGTTTAAAGTGATGACACGTAACTACTCACTGCTAGGTGAAGAAAGAAGGCAAGCTTCATCACATTTACTCCCTCGTAGGGTTCTACACAAATAAACATAAGACAGTTCACAGTAAGAAATGCTGCCATGTGACGGAAGGATGTGCCAGCTCTTGGTTTCACTCCATTTTGAAAATAAGTGCTACCTTAGGAGAGCTGGATTAATGAAGAACGAGTCCTCACTTATGACCGCAGGAACATAAATTAGAAACACTAATTTATGGCAGTCAAGCTCACCGGGAAAAACTGCCCTGTCTGGCATGCTGTCATTCTTCCAGGCTGTTCTATGAGTCTTCGCTCAACTCCTCAGCGTTCCCTGATCAGGAAGTGCAGGTGACAGCCCAAGCGCGTCCTCACTCAAGAGACGTCATGATGTCATTCCTATTGAAAACCGTTTCTCTCTTTGCATTAGCGACAAGGAAGTGATCAGTGGGGGGTTTGCTCCACTTCTTTGCCAATAACGGGCCCAACGAATGAATGTCTATCTTTTCTTTTCTTTTTTTTTGGAGAAATAATAGCATTTATTAAGCACTTTTTTAAAAAAAATTATTTTAATGGTACATTTTGGATGTACATAGTGATAACATTCATCATAGGGGATTTGTACCTGTACATGACATATCTTGCTGCTTCTCTTTTTCCCATTCCCCTCCCCTCCCTATTTACAAAAGCTTTCGTGAGGAACTGGGTAAGCTTCTCTTGTTTCTGCTTTTCCTAGAGGGAGCCCATTAGGACTCCTGTATGTCTTTGGGCTTATATTAATGGTATTAATCATAATGTGGGCTCACATTAAAGATAATATTTCACTTGGCTCCTGTAGGATCTCATCCTGTTTGGAAATTCTCTTGTCTCCAAATATAGTATTTCTGGGAGTTCCTGATGAACGTTTCACACTTTCGACGACACATTGGCTAGATGACTTCTTGTTATGTAGTGACCAGTCTTGCTGCTTTTATCAAATCACATCTTATCTTCCAGGTCCTTTTAGCTCTTAAGATCCACTCGTTTTGTTTCTTCTGAGTAACAGAATGCTTACCGGGCTCTGCTGTTTCTAACTGCCGCCTCCCTGGTTACCACTACACACTCCAGGCTCTGTGTCCCCATCACACCCAGGTGCCTTCACTCAGCGGGCACCAAGGACTCCTGTCGGGCAACATCACCATTTTTGTTTGATCCCTGTGGGCGCTACTCCTGATAAACTGAATTCATCACGGGTCCTAAACTGCTCTGTGGTGTATGAAAATTGATGAGAAAAATAAACACCTCCTCTTTATGTTTCATTCTGTGGCCGATGGGAACGAACAACTTATCTGTTCGTATATATTTTCAGTATAATTTAATCGTATTAATCTTTACTTTTCCTCTTGCTTCCCTTTCTTCTTCCTTCCTTCCTTTTCCCTTCCTTTATTCTTTCTCCATTTCTCCCTCTATTGTTCTTTCCCAATCTTTTACCTTCTTTTTGTAAGAATTGTGCAGTTAAATGCACAGAATTTGTTGGTGTTCTCTTCTATACAACAACAAAAAAATTTCCCAGAAATTTCTCAAAATCTCTCAAATAAAATGATCTTGGAATTCAAACTCTGTTAATTCGGCAGATATCCTATAAAAGGTTCCACAAAAATAAGAGCTCAAAAGTAACTGTTGAATGAATCAATAACATCTGAATATCATTAGAAGTATTATCTGAAATTACTGTGCAGTTATTTTGAGGCATCTTTAATTTTTCTAAAGTTTATGAAAACAAGGGTTTGCTTTTACTCATTTGCACCTTCCAAAGCTGTTGTCTTATTATTTAGCATATAATACATGAAACATATTTTTAAATTAGTGAATGACATTTTCTTTATTATGTACTAGAATATATATGTGTGAGATGTATTCCAAGTCGAATGTGCTTGATAACTGGTATGTAGCCTGAAGTTCATATTTGCAAAGGTTTAGTATTTTTCATGTATTGTGCTTTAAGTTTCTCTAAATGGTTAGCTTTAATATTAAAAGCCAAAGATTTGTCCTAGGCTTTTAATTAAACAAATTCTGTATGCTCTAATTGTTATCATCAGGCATTTTGAAAAAAGATTTGGGGGTGCTGGGGATCTACCTCAGGGCCTTGGACTTCCTAGGCAAGTTCTCTACCACTGAGCTAAATCCCCAACCCCTGAAAAATGTTTTATTTATATTATTTCTCTCAGAATGAAAGATTTATTTATAAAAGCAAGTAAGACAAAGCAATTAAATAATGTCTAAAAATCAATGTAACACCAAAAAAAAATCACGAAAAGCTGCCAGTATTTTAAAAGAAAATAAATAAATTTGGCCAAGGTTATACGCTAAATACTATTTATGCTGTTTTCATTATTATTAATTATTGACATGCAAGAAAGTCTAGAAAGACATATTTAAAATTTTTCCCTTCTCATGGCTATTGGTCCTTCTTGGCATAGTATCTCCTATATTAATACATGAATACTATTGGGGGGCTTATGAGAATTAGCAATAAAGATTGCCTAAAGGATACTCTTCCCATATAGATAGGAGAATGTGAAAGAAATTTTTAAATGTAGAAAAGATAAGTCTCAGAAACAGATTGAGTTATATACCTGGAATTTAGGGTGGAAAAATTTGAGGTGACACGGGTGTGACTATACTAACATTATTCTTTATAATAATGATTTAAATGGTCTTATGATGCTACTAGACAAATGGAGTGTCTTTGACAATTTTGTAAATATAAACAGGACATTCATACTAACTTCAAGATCAAATATTTTAAATCTAGAAGAAAAATTTCTCTCAAGGCTTACATGCTTTTCAAGTCAACTTGAATGAAAAATTAATGAATGTCTGATTTGTTAATTCCTTAGTTGAGTGAATCTCACTGTCACTGGTTGGCATCTCTGGGCAGAAAAAAGTGCCTTTTCATTGTAAACATCAAAATTATCCATGAGACTCCTTGATTTTAATTCCTCAGTAACTTAGAAATGTTCCTTTTTTTCATCAAAATCACTGTAGTTCAAGTTACTCTTATCTTTCTCTGAAGTACTCACATAATCATTGAACTAATTTCCCTGCGCACCTTCTCTTTGCCCCATTCAGTTCTTTGCAATCCAGTTATCACACTTTTAAAAAAGCAAATGTCCTAAAGTCAGCTCCTTGCATACAATCTGTCAATTGTTTCTACTACTCTAAAGACAAAATTGTTTCATCTTTCATATAAAAGCCCTCAGGACGTGGTCTTGTTTTTCTGAACATATATAACTACTGAAACTCCATAATTGATAAATACACCCTTGACACATTTTGTAAACTTCAAACACATACTCAGTTGCTCAAATGGTTGTAATTGATTCATTCTTCTCTCCACAGATTTTAGGTAGTCTGATAATTTGTGTCCTTCAAGGCATTTTCCACTTTGTTCAAATTGTCCCTTTTTGGCGGAAAGTTGCCCGTAATACTTGCTTATTTTTTAATACCTGTGGGTTTGTATCTTATAGTATAAAAAACATTTTATAAGACTTTTTGCATATCTTTCAGGAGAGTTAATTGTTGAAAATTACTAATCTCATGTAATGATCTCATTACAGAGAATATAAATGACAAATTTGTATCAGTGATTATGTGAACATACCTAGATTACAATTAATTTATAGTTTCTTTTGTTTACATATATTTTCTAAATTTGCCACAATAAACACATTTTGTTTCTGTAATCATAATTAAAATAAGAGTATTATTGAAGGAGTCATGTTTTAAAGTAATGTATTACTGGCAATAGAAAAAACTGTTGAATTCTCTAGAAGGTAACAATTCTAAAATCTGTGAAAAACATTATAGAAAGGCACTGATAGACATCCAAAATTAGAGAGAGGCTGGAGGAAAATGTGATCTCGAAAAGCTGTAACAGTGGAGGGTAACATTTGTGAGTTTGCAGCTACTTTTCCTGTAGCATCTTGTCCACAACTAAGTCTATAAGCAGAAAACTGTAGGCTTGCCAGCAGGAGAGGACTAAGAAACACAACAAAAGTGAACAGAAAACATTCTCAGGGATGGAAAGATAGTTAGAAATTGCAGAAAGAAATGCTATGAAGGAACAAAAGAATTGGTGTGACCAAGTCTGACTATGAATTGCATAAATCTCCGACAACTGTGTTGTACATGTGCCTCATACAGTCTAGAGGCACCATCCCGAAACAGGAACAGGTGAGGAGATGAGACAGGAAACTGAGCTCCTCCTCCTTCTCCATTCCTCCCCCTTCTTCTTGTTTTTTGCAGTAATAGGGATTGAACCAAGAATCTTTACACTGAGATGTTTGCTTAGCACTTTTTATTTTATTTTATTTTATTTTTTTTTTGAGACAGGGTTTTGCTCATTCACCAAATAATCTAGTTTAGGCTCAAACTTTCCATACTCTTGTTTCAGCCTCACACAATGCTGGAATTACAAGGCTATACCACCATGCCCAGAAGAAAGGTCATCTTGAAAGAGCTGCACTGGGTAAAATTTGTCACTTTTCTACTATTCTAACTGAGTGCCTGTCCCAAATTACAAACAGCTTTGTGGCAGACAGCTGGAGTCTTTCTGTCTTGAAGCATTAGAGGACAGAATTTAAAGCTGGGGAAGCACCTGAAATTTAAGGAGAGAATTCACAAGGCAATATGATCTTTGAGAGGATGGACCTCCAAATTTGTGTCTGTATTCTACTCAAATATTTGGCTGACTCCCCAACTATGCAGATGCATGGAGGGTTGTCAGGGAACCAGGTTAAGAAATATATCAGTGGGAAGTTGTAAAAACCAAGCTGCAGCCAGTCATGGTGGTGCACGCCCGTAATCCCAGCACTTAGGGAAGCTGAGACAGGAAGATCACAAGTTCGAGTCCTACCAGAGCAATTTAGCAAGACCCTGTGTCAAAATTTAAAAATAAAAATAAAAATTAAAAGGGGTGGAGATGTAGCTCACTGGTGTAGTACCTCTAGGTTCCATTCCTGGTACTGAAGGACACAAACAAAAACAAACAACAGGCAGGTATTCTAGCTGTTGTAAAACATACAGTGGACAAAGTTTGCACTTTGAGTACAGTCTGGGAAATTCCCAGTTGGAACATCAATCACCATAGAAAAGAGGAAAGAAATCAATAATAACAAAAAAGCAATAATTTAAAGAAAAAAACAGATTTCAATATGGACAATTTAGTTTTCTACTAAAAAAATCACTAGACTTGCCAAGGAACAGCAAAATGTGACCTATGCATAGAAAAAATAAGAGCCATCAATAAAAATATACTTAGAGTGGGTTCAGAAATTGGGTTTGGTGGATGGAGATATTCAAACTGCTATTATAAATGAGCTCAAAAAATTGAAGGAAGATATGTTAAAAAAAACTAATGGTTAGAGTGTTTGCCTTGCAAGCACAAGGCCCCGAGTTCGATCCCAGGTACCAAAACAAAACAAAACAAAACAACAAAAACAAAAACAAAACGAAACAAAAAGAACCTAAGGGAAAGTGAATGTCATGATTGAAAAAGGGAGCATGAACAGAAAAAACTAAAACTATTGAAGAAAGGCATTTTAGAGCTCAAAAACACAATAAGTAAAAGGGAAAATTCACAGGTAGGCTCAATAGTATACTGGAGATGGAAGAAAAGAATAGTAAACTTGAAATTATAATGATAAGAATTATCTCTCATGACGACCAGAGCGGGGAATGTTTATTTCAAAACTGAGAGAAGCTTAGAGCTGAGAACATATCAAGCAGCCCTATGTATGTACAATGCCCCTCCCAAGAGGGGAGGGAAAGATTCAGGAAAACTATTTGAACTGGAATGGTCAAAATATTTTGAAATTTGTTCAAAAACAAGTAAATTTCAGGTTGAAAATTTTTTTCATAAAAATTCAAGTAGCATGAAAAGAACAAAAATGTACATATGCCTATTTTCCTCAATTTAGTGAAAGTCAAAAATAGAGTAAAATTTTAAAAGTGGATAGAAAATAATAATAAATCGTATGCAATGGAATAGCAGTGAATTATAGACAAATTTCCTGTCCAAAACTAGAGTGCAGATGATACTAGAGTGACATGTTCAGATTATTAAAAGAAGAAAGTAACTATCCACCTAGAATGCTATTTTCAGGAATATATCATAGCTTTTCTACAGGAGTCTAAAAAATGTTATTTAGGGGAAGGGAAAGAACATAGATGGACTCAGCTCTACAAAAAAGACAGGAAGCACACAGGAAATAATACATATTTGGGTAAATATAAAAGCTCCAACTTTTCTACCTCTAATTCTTTAAAAGATATGGTGACTTAAAGCAGAAATGATAACACCGAATTCTCGGATAACATAGATGCACTATATATAGAAATAGTAGCTCAAAGGATGGGAAACAACTGTAGACACATTATTATAAACTTCCAGTATTTTATCTGAAGTAATTAAACACAAGCCCTAAGAAGATGGTGATATATTAATGATGGATATTATAATTACTGGGGGACACTGACATGTTATGCCAAGAAACAGACCTGGAAGGCCAAGAGAGGGCTCACAATGGAATGCTTACAAAAATTAATTTAGATGAATGTAAAATAAGGCAAGAAAGGAGGAAGAAAAAAGCAGAAGTAGATAGGCAATTAGAAAACAAGTCACGACGTAGGAGACCTACAAAAAAAAAAAGCATTACTAATAACATGTAAGTAAAATGGGCAAAACTTTACAATCAAAAAATATGTTTTCAGAGTGGGTGAAAAGCAGGAAGTAAGAAGTAGTTAGGTACTGGTGACAAGAGATAGAATTAGACACAAAGGTACAAAGGAAGAATATAACAGGCGGAAATAATATATTATGCAAATAGTAAGAAAAGAAAGATTATATTGATGTTGAGACAATAAGGGAAATCAAAAAAGTTGAGACAATAAGGGAAATTTCTTAATCACAATAGCGTTAATACGGTAAACTTCTATACTAATTTATAAATGCATGTACCATACGCCTAATAATAGAGCTTCAAAATACATGAAGCACAATTGATGGACTTAATGGAGAAGTAGACAAATGCACAATCACTGTGATTTTAATGCATCCCTTATGTATTGAGAGAAGAGATTTGCAGTAAAGCCTTAGCAATGATATAGATTTTTGGACCAATTATGTTAAGCACCATAAAGTTTTTTAGTTTCATAGTTTTAGGTTTTAAAGTTTAATTCTGTGATTCATGTTGAGTGGACGTGTTAATTTGAGAAAATTAGTGGAAATTTTATTGAAATTTCATTGTTTATCAGTTTGAGTAGAACTGACATTTAATAACATTGAAGCTTTCAATCCATGAACATATGCGTTACATCTTTAAATCAGGCTTCGTTTTCTTTTAATAGTGCTTTATACTTTTATACATAAAGACCTTGTACATATTTTCTAGGATTTACACATGTGTTATAAAGTATTTAGCATCATTAGAATTGATAGTTTTATTTAAATTTTCCATTATACATTGCTACATATGAAACCAGTTGGTATTTGCATGTTATCCTTGTATTCAGGATTCTTGTAAACATGTTTTTTAGTTCTAGTTGCTTTTTATTATATATGTCTATATTCTTCATGATTTTCCAGGTAAGTAGTTGTGTTTTCTAAGAATAAGGACAATTTAATCTCTTCTTTTCAAATCTCTGTGTCTTTTACTTATTTATTCATTCTCGGACTTGGTTTATTTCGCTGAATAGGACAACAGATAAGATGCTGAAGATGTGTGGTGAGAGCAGAAATCCCTGCATTTTCCTCTGAGCGTAAGAGAGGGAAATGTTTAATCTTTTTTCCATTAAGTGTAATTAATATGTTTTGTGTGTGTGTTGGGGTGCTGGGGGTACCCTCCATCAGGTGTATGGTGTTCTCTTCTACTACCAGCTTGCTGTGAATTTTACCAAGAAGGGGAGTTGAATTTGTCAAAGGCCTTTTCTGTACCTATTGTGATGATAACAGGGATTTTCTTCTTATTCTTTTAATACACTGAATTACAGTCCAACCTCAAAAGTAGATCTTTATTTGTGAATTTTCCCACTTGCTAAAATTTATTGGTAACTAGACAATCAACACTCATGGTACGCTTGTTGCATTTGCCCACATGGGCAGGGCAACGAAACCTTGGAGTTCTCGATGTGCACGTTCTTTGTCTAGGTGACGTCTTGTCTTCTTGCATCAGCTTTCATTCTGTAAATACACACCATTTATTCCCCTGTCTATTCATTGACAACTTTGCTGTTTAGAAAAGCCCCCAAGGCACAGTGCTGAAGTGCTATTCAGTGTTTCATACAGAGAAAAGGTGTACACTAGATAAACTTTAAGGATGGACTGTAGTGTGGCTGGCTGTGAATTCTGTGTTAACAAATCAATAACGTGTGTTAAGTAAAATGTTTTAAAACAGAAGCACACATACACTGTTATAAATGGATCAGTTGTTGAAAATGTGACCAGAGGCTCCCAGGAAGTTAACCTGCTAACTATTCCCCTAGAAGAAGTGATTCGCTTTTAGCTATTCGGTGTTCCTGGAGACTTTCTAGAACACAGCTTCTGCAAATGAGAATTGATTGCACACTGGAATTCAGCAATTACATTTTAAATGTAAAACAATTCTTGCATTCTTGAAATAAAGGTATTGAGTAATAATGTATTATTCTCTTTACTTATTGTCATATTGAATGTGTTGGTTCTTTGTTTTGTATTTATGTGTGAATTTTCTTTTTCTGCTTGTTAAAAGCTTTAATAGGATAAAATGGTTCAGGGCAACCATCAAAATAAAGGTCTGAGGCCCAGTAGTCTTTTCTTTATTCTTTTTAAATTTTTAAAAATTTTCCTAAAACATGTACATAACACATTTTAATTCTTTGTTGCTTCCCCTTCCCCTCCCCTTCATCTTCTCCCTTATCTCTTGGTCTCCTTCCCATTTGCAAAAGTTCTGTGTATTTTCGTGACGCTATGTTTTTTGTAATTTTTTTATCTTATTTTGGAATCAAGGTAAACCTGACTCCATACAATGTAAGAAGCATTTCCTTCCCTTCTAGATTCTGCAAGAATTTTCATAAAATTATCATGTCTTTTAAAAATATTTGATAAAATTCACCAATAAAACCACTGAGGACTACATTTGGCTTTGTTGGATAATTTTAAAGTATGAATTTAGTTCTTTACTTGATTTAGAAACATTCAGTTTATCTATTTCTTCTGTCAGTAAGCTTTGAGGATTTGGGATTGTCAATGAATTTTATCATTTCATCTAACTTGTTGAACTTATCGGTGCAGAGTTTCGTGGTTTTCTATCTGATCTTTGTAATTTCTGTTTTCTTTTTTGTTTTTTTTTTTGCCTTGTCTGGCTTATTAATTTTGATTTTTTGAGGAACAAGTTTTTGCTTTTATTTTCTTTATTCCTTTCCTGTTCCTTTTGTTTTTCAATTTCATTGATATATTTTTTATTGTGCTTTTTTCTACTTGATTTGAATTTGATTTTCTTTTTTGTCCTTAAATTACTTAAAATGGAACCTTACATATTAAAGTGAAATATTTTTTCTCATGTAATATAAACATTTGATATATAAATTTCTCAAAGTGCTGCTTTAGCAGCATCATCAAAATTTTGATATGTAATGCTTTTATATTCTTTCATTTAACAATATTTCAAAATTTCCTGCTACCTTCTTTTTGACCTTCATAACTCATTGGACATGTATTGTTTTAATTTCCAAATATTTGGGGGAATTTCCAGATATCTTTGTGCTGTTGATTTCTAATTGTGATTCACTACTGTCAGAGAATGTTTATTGGAGAACTGTTACAAAACTGTTTGTATAAATCAATGAACTTTTCTATGTTTCTTCAAAACCTAGAATTTGGTCTATCTCAGGGAGTGTTTTATATGCATTTGAAAACAATACATATATGGTGCTTTTATTTAGTGGCATTTTCTTTAAATGACTAATAAATCAAATTCATCTGGTCACGGTATTTACAGAATTTTCTATCAGTCGTCTAGACAGGAGTGTTAAGTCTCCAGTTACAACTGTGGATTTGACCATGTCTCCTTTCAGTTTTGTCAGTTTTTCATGTATTGTGAAGCTCTGTTATTGGATTTATACACATTTATGATGATTATTTTTCGTTGAATGTTGATTGTATCCTATATAAATACAGCCACTCCATCTTTCATTTGATTAGTGTTTGCCTGATAAATCTTTTCTCATACTCTTAGTTTAATAAACTGTGGTATGATTGGATTAAAATCTACCAGCCAGCAGCTTTTTATTAGCTTCATTAGGTGTTTCTTTTTTGGGTGTGTTTATTTTGGAATAATTGGCTTCTGTACAATTCCAGTTTTACTTCCTAATTTATAGCTCTTCTATAACCTTTTTCTGGCGTTTGCCACAGACTTCACAATACTTACCTTTAAGTAACCAGAATCTATCTTCAAATAGTATTATGCCATTTTCTATGTAGTAGAAGGACCACTGTAAATTTTTACCTTTTCTCCTTTGTGTTACAATTGTAGCTACCTTATTCTAGTACCTGTGTTGCAGATACGCAGTAATGACTCTCCATTTGCTGTAGTTAGTAATTTAACTTATAGAGTAATTTTAAAAAGATAAAATGAATTTTATATCACTTTCATTTATGCCATTCCAGTGTTCTTTATTTCTTTAGGTAGCTCCAAGTTTCTTTTTCGTGTCTTAATTTCTTCTGTCTGAAATGCTTCCTTTAACACTTGGTATAATACAAATCATCTGGAAATGAATTTTCTAAGCTTTTCTTTTTCTAAAAACACACTATTTCTTTTTAATTTCTAAAGTATATTTTCAGGGTATAGAATTCTGGGAAAATGGATTTTGTTTTCTTGTCACTCTGAAGATGTCACTACATTGTCTCCCAGCTTGCAGTGTTTAAGATTAGTGCAAACCCGGCGGGAGCAGCCCGGCGTCCATTCGCGCGGCCTGTGCGGTGGGCTTGCGGGCTCTGTCTGAAAATGACGAAATACAGCTCTCACGAGCCTTCGGGAAGTGGATGTCCGCGCACCCGAGGTTTCTGATTATTCCCGCTGCCTTTCTGGAATTAACAAATCCGCCTTGCCTCGTGTGTGGGACTATTCTGTCTCCCAGGACTCCTGCAAGCAAGAAAGGCGGTGTGGGATCTACCACGTTGCACTTGTCCTCCGGGCACTGGGCTCCCCTTCAAGGGCCAGCGGAGGGAGGAGCCTGCGCACCAACACTGAGCAGGGCTTCTCTCTTTGTCCTCAACATGCATGTCTTTTAACGTTTTGATAACAGCCATTCTGCCAGATGTGAGGTGACATCTCATTTTGGTTCTGACTTGCTGTGTTGGTTCGGATTCACTAGAGGAAGAGAATCAATATCAAACACGTACGAGGGATTTATTAGGCACGCTTGCAGGTTCAGAAGGGGGAAGACTCCTAATGGCCTTCTGCAGAAGCAGATGCAAAATGGCCATCTTCACACTGGGGAGCTGGGGATCCAGCAGCTGTCCAAGGTTGAAGAACTGGAATCTCACTGTGATCACCAGTGTGAGTCTGCCCTGAAAGTCCCAGGAGTCTATGCTGCAAGGCTGGAGTGTGTGGTGGAAGGGCAGAGTCTGCCTTGGAGACCAAGGTCCAAAGGCAATGGAGAAGGCCGGAGCGGTTCTCGAGAGGGGAAGCGTTTCCTTCTTCGTTCCCTGTTACTCTTTCCAAGCTACTAGTCATGCTATTGCTTGGTGCTGCTCTCGTTTTGTTGGCCTATATGTCAGCCATCCACAGATGCACCAGAATTTGATAATCTTCTGGGTGATTCTTATTCAAGTCATATTGACATATCAGAATTAACAATTACATTTGTGTTTGCCCAATAACTAGTGATCCTGAGCATCTTTTCATATACGTGTTGACCATTTGTATGTCTTCTCTGGAGAAAAATCTATTAGGTCCTTGATTTATTTCTAATTTTATTTGACTATTAAATTTTATGATATTCTACATATAGTTTGCTTAATATTATTTTTAAAGAAAATTCTATTTGCTAATATACTGCTATTTACTTATCCATTCTACTTCTTTCTTTCTTTCTTTTTTTTTTTTTTTTTTTTTTTTTTTTTTTTTTTTTTTTTTTTTTTTTTTTTTTTTTGGTGCTGGGGATCAATCTCAGGGCCTTGTGCTTTTGCAAGGCAAACACTCTAACCACTGAGGTAAATCCCCAGCCTACTTATTCATTCTATTATTGATTATTTGGTATGATTCCAGTTTGGGCCTACTGTGAGTAGTATTGCCATGTATGGTCTTACATATAAGTTTGAGTGAACATAAATATTTCTTTTATGTTGAATCATCCAGCATGCAAATGATATATTCCTAACAGCAATATAAGTAAGTTTTAGTTTATATATATTTTTAGTTTATATATATATTATTTTGAACATTTGTGAATGTCTCTCTTTTTCATTTTAACCATTCTGGAGAATACTAAATTGTTTTAATTTTTATTTCTCTGATTTCTAATGAATTTGATTACCTTCCCACATAGTTGGCATTGAGATACCCTGTTTTGCGAAGTTACTGATCAAGTTGTTTCTATTTCTGCTGTTCATACAGAATACAAAGATCAGATAAGAACTGATTTAGGATTCTGCAGTTTTTGGGAAAATGCCTTTCAATAATATGGGTGGTGGGATTACAAAGTACGATGACTTTAACTTTTATCCTTATCTTCTTGTTTTTCTCTAAAATGACGAAAATACACTCACACATATACAAGTGGATGTGTAGATTAGTTGTTACAAAAGTTTAAAAACAAAAGTCCTGTCAGAGTGTAAATATTACTTTCTGACATAAATTAACGTGTACACAATCATTTTGACTCACACATCAACCTGACTGACAAAATTTGATTACAGATTTAGAACTTTTGAAATGACAAGAGAGGGCTGGGGATTTAGCTCAGTGGTAGAGCACTTGCCTAGGAAGCACAAGGCCCTGAGTTCAATTTCTGGCCCCCCCAAAAAAAAAACCAAAAAAAAAAAAAGGAGAAGAGAATGGTCTGTTTTGTTCAGCATGCTTTCTGCACTGTTTATGAGAATGTGAATATGCATGACTGACTAAATAGTGTGATAAATATATAGTGCGAATAAATAAATAACACCCCAAATCTTTAAAGATTATATGATTGATGTTTGTATTTCTTATCCATAGGGACTTTTAGAAATTTTCATGTGCTGATAATTCTAGCTTCAAAACGCTTTTGGTTTAACTACAAAGGTTAAAGGTATGTTTTGTAATTTTCAGTGTATTAACTGATAGGATAGCTGTCTTATTAAAATGTGATTATAATGCTGGTGAGTTTATCCAAATATGATAATAACTATCACAACATTTTGAATAGAGTTATTTATTAGTGATTTCTAACGGATGTCTCATCAATTTCGTTATCTTTGTTCTTTTCAATCTATTAATGATGTGTTTTTACCTTAATTTATAATAGTATTTACTAGGATCCATGTTAGATATCACGTAGAGTTGTTTTTTTTTTGTTTGTTTGTTTGTTTGTTTTTTTTTTTTTTTTGGTGCTGGGGATCGAACTCGGGTCCTTGTGCTTACAAGGCGAGCACTTTAACCGCTGAGCTAAATCCCCAGCCTTCATGTAGAGTTTTTAAATAGCAAACTTTAAAGGCCAAATTTTATAAAATATGCAGCTTCTTTTGCAATGTTGTCAGTGAGGAGAGGATGTATACATTCACGTAGACTATTATATTATTATTATACACTTTTAAAACAAATAGTTGATACATAATAGGAAATATATTTTCCATAGCATTCTTCTCAAATTTAAAAATCATGTGAAAGGTTGTGAGAAAAGTGATTGAATTTATCACTTGCTCGTTATCTAAGTGGAACACATACAAGCATCGTACTAAAACAGTTTATCTGATTTAGGCACTGTTAGCACAGCTTAGAATATAATTCACTAAATAATACATCTGCAGACTCTTTGATTGTAGACATTGTACTATGCAAAATGTAAAGTAAGTAAAGCTCTTTAAAAGTACGATAGCCTTTGCAAATTGTTTGGAATTCATTTGTTTTGAGTAAACGGAACTTAGTCTGTTAAATGAAGCTTATTAAAAAGGATTACAAAGGGTTAGGAGACCATCTCGCCAGGATAGTTTAAAACCCACACATTTGTATGAGTCAGGAGAAGTACTGTCCTTTGCAAATGATCTTATTCCTTCCAATTGCCTGAGCTTTGGGCCTCCTGATGTGATTCAAAGATATGGCAAAGCATAAACATATTTAGAATCTTATTCATTAGAATACTGAACTCATCTGTCGGTGGAATTGACAAGGTCTGAGACAAAGCATTTTGCCTGGTGCACAACCTTCGCTGAGCTTTTCCTGTGGCTACGATGCAGCACACCTGACAGATGTGCGAGTGGTTTAACACAGCAGGGGGTACTCATAAACACCGCAGACTGGCATTCAACATGATGGGGATTATTTTTCTTTTGTCTGCCTGAAGTTGTATGGCCTATAATCAATAAAGGATTGAGGCATAACTACCTAAAACATAGGCCGATATCATTTATATGCACTATCTCTCTTGCTTATCAAGCTTACAAATTATTCCACAAACTGAGATACTTTTGACATCGATGACAAACATGTTACATATGCCTCCTTTTCATGATCTAAACTGGATTAGAAAAGAAAAGCATCGATTATTTGCTTATCGAGTAAAGATAATATGTTATCTGTTCATATTCTTGATTCTTCTTTTAAGGAAGTAATAGGCTTTACTAAGTCCACCCTAATTTTTAAATTCAACATAGTGGTGATGAAGTATAACAACTACAAGAACACTATTTTAAATTCCCAATAAGAATGTGTCTGAATCAGAAAAAGAAAGGCAGAAATGCATACACACCATCTGTAGTTTTTCAAATTATACTATATGTCCTAAGGGATGTAGATAGATGCTATTAATTTAAATGTCATGTTTGCATAGAATGAAGTGCAGCAATTTTAAGTTTAGCTTTATTAAAGTTTCTTTTTTAGCTCAAGTTTCTCATTTGGTAAATAGCAATTGGAGCAAGTGCTCATTGATGAAGTGTACTTAGGTCCTTCGGGGAGCAGTAATAGGCAGGGGGGCACAGTAATTTCAGAATAGCATTTTATTGCATTTGTAAATTATTGCATAATCAAACTCTTCTTGCAGTCTACAATTATATAGAGAGCTCAGAAATAGGAAAATTAATAATACCTTAAAGGACTAAATAAATACCACAGTTGAACCATGGTGACCCCTGGCATATATAATACTTAGTTTAGAAATTGTTTCTTTTTAACGCATACATTTTTTAGGAAATCCAACTTTGTTTTTCATAGGTCACAGCTTTTTTTTTTTCAGGTTGCTTTAAGGTTCAGTGATTTGCAGGTACATCTACATATGCAGATGCAGAAACTGTTTCATTTTGGAAAATAACTATATTTTAGCATTTGTGTACAAAGGTGAGTCTGTAGAAGTTAATGAAAACATTCTTTAAGGCTATGCCCAAACACAAAGAATTTGGAATTCAGAAACACACGCACGAATTTTAGAAAGGTAGAAATTAGTCAAACAATTTCTAGTGTTTTATTTCTCCTTCGTGCTATCTACAGTGTGTAACTGTTTTCCTAATATTCATATTCCAGGGCCTGCATGTCCAGGCCAAAAATCTTTAATTTTTGGTCTATTGAAGGTGGTGTTTTGAACAGGTTTTTCCTTAGCTAGTTTCTTTCAGGATTAAAAATTTTTCCTTCTACATACTTTGGGAAGTCTTACAACCAGCATGATCTATATGTATACATGTAGTTTTGCTTTAATTTTAACAAATTTATTTATAAAGGGAATGAGCATAGATCTTCAAAATGATTTAAATGGGACTATATCATGGGTATTGAATATATTCTGGTTCCCTCAAATGGAAAGATTTTCCTTCAGATGAGTACTCAATCGTCATTTCCTGAGGAAAGCCGTGCTGACTAGCTCGAGTCACAGAACTTTCAAAGCACCACGTAACATCACTTGCTGTTGAAAGGGAATATTGTTTTTATTGTTATTTGCCAGTGGGGACTGAACCCAGCGTGTTAGCACTGAGTCACATTCCCGACCTTTATTTCATTTTTGTTTTTAGGCGCAACCTTACTAAGTTAGCGCAGGCTGGGCTTGAACTTGGGATCCTCCTTCCTCAAGTCTCTAAAGTCCTGGGAACACAGGTGTGCACTACCGTGACTCACTCAACATTGCTTTTTAATTAGTGACACAATTACAATTTCACATTTTTCTGATTACTTGATTAATAAATTTATCTGCCACTAAACTCCAAGTCAGAATTATGGGGATCATACCTGTTTGTTTCATCCTTCATGTCCTCAGTGCCAGCATATAGTGGGGACAGAGGAAATGCTTTATGTTATTGATACAGTTTTGTAATAGTTATAATTTTGAAACAGTATTAAAACTGATACATCTGGCATTTTGCTTTTTGGTGCATTGTTTTGGTACATAAATATGTAACACCTTCTTTTCCTTTGTTCTTTGAAATAAATTGAGACATAAAATTCTAAAGTCAGACGCAGATTGGAAGACATGGCTTAGATTTGTGGCACAGGGGATTACTGACTTCTCACCCTGACACAACTACCCCTACTCAGCAGGTAGAGTCAGGTTCTTACTTGGAAGATAAAGGGAGTAAATATCACTTTCAGCCAATGAGTATCTGTGAAGGTGAGACGCTTCAAAATGGAAAATTCTCAGAAAGGTTTAGAGATGATTCAAGACATCTTGAAGATGGAGGAAGTAAATGGGGTGAGGATATTAAGCTTCAGTAGTCATTGACTTTTTGCCTACAGATTTGAAAACAGAGATGATTGAGTAAGAAAAGAAACTCTCTGGATTCCTGACCTACCTCCTTATGTTCAAGGAAGAAATAAGAAGATAGAACTATCTTTGAATAAAAAGAAAGATTTATATCATCTGGCAAAATAAAACAAGACGTCTGAACTTTGATATATGTACCTTTAAAATTTTAGGTGCAATCTTCACTCTTGTATTACTACAGTCAGTAATCAACCTGTTCCTTCTTTTTTATTGCTTCCTATATTGAAGAAATGCAAGAAAACTCTCTCTCTCATTTTATACACACACACACACACACATATGTATATATATGGCACAGATTCAAATGTTGTAAATGGATGTAACAGATGAGGACTTCTGTTTAAATGGTAAAAAGTAGATACTGTGTTTATTTTTTCATGCTCTGTAAAGCGCTGGCCATTATTTTGGTGATTACACAATAGAATATACATACTATACACTATACTATGGTAGATTATACTGTAGAATAGAATTTCTTTTTCCATTTGACCTAACTACTGCTCAGTGCTGGCGTTTTGCCCTGTTATCACAGTGTCACTTCCCTGAATGAGAGGGTGTCCATGTCATCTTTGTGGAATCTTAGAATAATCTGGGCCTTCAAAAGAGAGTATGCAGGAATGGCCAGGTGGCCTGCGTGGAGCTCAGCAGAACCCCACCTGGGCCTTGCTTGGCTAGCGGTTCATACTCCTCCTTGGGTGGCAGCCTGGCTTCACTCTCTGAGCGTATGTTAGCATATCCTGCTGCGGGCTTGGCTCCCATGTGCTTCCAAAAGTGCAAGGAGCCTCTGTGTGTGGACCCTGTTTCTCTCACCTGGTTTTGCAGATGTCCACTAAAGGCAGACTTCTTTCATATTCTTTCCTCACACCCCCATCAGTGGTACCGACTCAGCTCTAGGTGTCCGAGGAGGTGTGGGCTGAATGATTTAGTTCTTCCTCTAGTCTCGTTCCAAAATTACTACTTTAGCTCCAAAAAGCTTCTTCCTTTTAAAATATGTCTTCTCAAAAAGTTACGGGAATAAAAGATAAACAAACCAAGCCCCGGCTGTGTCTTGATTTTTGTTTTTTCTTAAGTTACTATAACAATCCTATTTTCTCCCTAAAACAATGGTGAAAATTTTTATCTACTGGGAGAAAATTAATTATAAGGAAGTAAAGAAAATGGCAGATTAATATTTCAATTTATTCTTTTGCTATATTATTATTGAAACTATCAAATAAATAATATTATTCACATTTTATCAATAGAATTCATAGACAAAGCACATATCTTACTAATAGCCACGAACAAAACTAAGGCCAGAAACTCTGGCTCCAAAATGCACATATACTACTTCTCCAAAGAAACTTTGTTTTCTCTTGTTCGTGGACTTTGCACATACTGCTTTCTTTGCTCTGTGCCTCACTTGCTGGTACTATAGCAATTTCCAAAACAAGATAACATGTTACTCATCCCAGAGTTTGCCCCGGATGATCCACTGAAAAGTGGAGGAAAATTTCGCAACTCCTGCTTAACACATTTCTATCTTCAAAGTGGGGAAAAGTAAAATGTTATATATACACCGACTTCAACAGAACACTGATGCCCTTGGCAGGTCAGAGTGCCCTTGATGTCCTTGAAGGATTTTTAAGAGAGAGATGGCTCCAAGAGGAGGAGAAGACAGTGGAACCTTTACTCTTGTTTGTATACTGGATGGTGAAATGTTTTGCAATTTATAAAAGCTGAAATAAGTGGATTTATGGATTATACTTTTATTCTAAATAAGTCATCTCTTACAAAATGAGGAGAGGTCATAAAATGTTTCCTTAACAGAAACTCAAGACTGAAGAGAAAGCCAGTACGGCAAGCAGAAGCAAGTGACAAGGAAGGAACACAGCTTACATAGCACCTACTGGGAGTTCGAGCTCCTTTTTCATTTACACCAAGTGTTATGGTTTGTGTCTAGATGTCCCCCCAAAGCCTCATGTGGTAAGAGATAGCTGGATCTAGAGTGTGTGATTACTAAATTGATCCATTGATCGGTTTGGCATGGTTTTGCTGGGATCAAGGATGTGAGACTGAGATTGGGGGATGGAGTGCGGGCCGCCCTGGGGGCAGGTAGCCTAGATAAAGATACAGGAAGAAGCTTAACTAGCTGCTTGTTTGCATTGCTTATTTGCATACATTCCTTGCATTTTCCTGACTTTACTTTGCGGCCGGCCGGCTGCCGGTCTGCCACGCCGGCCCGCTCTGCTTCGGACCCAGCGGACTATAGGCTGAAACCTCTGCAGACTGTGAGCTAATAAACCTTTCTTCCCCTAACTTTGGGTGTTGAGTATTCTGTCCCAACAACGAGAGAAAAGTAACTAAAACACCAAGTATATTAGTTACCTTTCAAGAGCCAGTGGTTTGCAAGAGAGCAGCTTTAACATGGAACATTCACAAGTTACAACATTCACACACAAGCCACATGCGAGAAGAGTGCTGTCTATTCACTGGAGACCCGAAAGATTCAACCAAGGGCTGGGAGCCCACAGCACTGTCCCATGTACGTCCGTGTCTGCACTAAATGGCTGAAGAAATCTTTACTGGAACTGGATATGCTGCTCACAGCAGAGATGAAAACCAGGGCTTCCTGGAAGCAACAGCAGCCATCCTCAACAACAGCAAGGTGCTGAGCTCCTTGTTTGACAAAAACAGCTGAGTACCGAGTACCCTTCAAGAGAATCAGCTGCAACAGAGCTTCTGGGAAACAGCTAGCTACTGTTTTCTGCTTCTGTTCGCCTTTGTGTTGGTGATAATCTTCAGGTGGATCTTCTACGCCCAAAACCAACCAACTCAGCACAGCTGGGCCTTCCTGCTCAAATTGACCACATCATTCTACCATACCAAGAACAGTCAATAAAACAAGAGATTAGCTAAACATTAGAAGTTTTAAAGAAGATTAAAGTAGAATTTTATATGCAATATTCTCTTCAAAATTACAATTTGAACTTTTACCTTTTGTGTTTTAAGAAGTGGGAAAAATGGCGTCAGTTAGTGTGGAAAAATAAGACCAACATGAATATCCGTTTTCATTTCCAACCAACGGTTTGTGTTCTGAATGACATTCCTGTAACCCACGCAGAATAATCAGAGTAAGTGTGTCGCTTTTTAATCCTCGCTATACCTAGCCTCACTATTTTTATGTAATTTGTGCTTTGTTAACTATTAAATGTTGAGAGTAAGGCACACATAAAATTTATAAATGCATATTTTTCATGGGTTAAATACAGTGGGTACATGATTAAATTTTACTAATCTTTACTAGTCAGTTTTGATTCAATTTAGAATTATGTTACTAGAAAACACTCTTGATCTCACTCCAGTGTTCCTCTTTGTGGGGTCTACTGGAACCCTGTGTATTCTTGCTTTTATAATACGTGTGCGGTATCTTCAAGAATTATCCCTTTGCAGCTACCTCTCTGCTAAGAATGGAGGCAGGGATGCAGTTTTACTTACATTGTATTCTCATGGTAAAGTAATGTATCTCACCTAGAGTAGGCATTTGGGGACTATTAATGAATAACTTATTCGCCAAAAAGCTACCAGAGACTGAGATGCTATGACAGGCAAATATAGGTATAGCTATCTAACTTTGAATCATCCTTCAAAATCCAGAGCAAACCAGCACTCTCCCCTGGTAGGTATGATGTCCTCTTTTGGGGCTGGCTTTTTAATGGACTCAGTACTTAGTAGTCCCTTCTGTCTGTCTGTGACTGCAGTGAAATAGCCAAATGGGAAGAATTTGCAGGCTGTGGTTATAGCTCAGTGGCAAAGTGCTTGCCTAGCATGCACGAGGCTCTGGACTAAATCTCCAGCATCATCAAAGGAATTTTCTGGGACTGACAGTTAGCAGCAGTTCTAGAGCCAGCTCTCATTATTTTTTCTACTCTAGTCCTTTCTCCTTCTAGGCAGGTTACAATATGACCAGCTGGTGGATATGAGAGAGGGTGGGGGATGCGAGGGGATCTCTCAAAATTTCTCCAATACGGTACAGCCTTTCATTACTTCTTTCAGCTGTAATGACCATGTGTGGAATGGCAATGATAGTCTCAAGCAGCTACGTAGGCCAGAAGTAAAGAACCTTGTTATTACTTGACGCTGGAGAGAGGAAGGCGGAAGGTAAACAGGGAGGAAGCTGTAACAGGAATTCGGTTTCTGCTCAAGGTGACCTAGAAGAAGGTAAGGTCAGAGCAACTGCAAGGAATTAGGTGAGTCTGAGACACGAGGAGAAAGAAAGTGAGGATTTGAAACCTAAAGAAGCCTACATTTCTGGCTTAGATGGTGATGCCGTTCAATAAGAAAGGGATCACTGAATGGTATTCAATTATGTATGTATGACACAGTTTCTCTATCCATACAAAAGACAAATAACAGAATTTCTGGCATTAAAAATGACAGATAACATGTAATTGCACACATATGTGGGAGAAAAGTGGAGATCGTGGAAGCGGAGATTAGAATGTTATTTTCCAGGATCTGCAAGCGGAAGTAGGATTAGGGTGATTTTGGTCAAAGCATATAAAATTTGGTTAGACAGGAGAAATAAGTTCAAGAAATCTCCTGCACAACAAGGTGACTATTGTTAATAACAATACACCACACATTTGAAAAATTATGAGTAAATTTCGAGTATTCTCACCACAGAAAATAAGTAGGTGTGATAATGTGCATTTAAATTAATTTCACTTAGTCATTCCACAATATATCAAAGTGTCACGTCTTACACCACCAATATATACAGTTTTATATGTCAATTATAAAACATATAAAAAGAAATAAATTACTGAAGAAAAGAGGGATATTTTTGATTTGATTTTCACTGTAAAAAAAGATGAGTATATATTTAAAAAAAAACCACCAAAACAATCTCTGTATTGCTATCATTCTGAGTTCCTGCCTCCGTATTTAATCACTATTGGGCAATTGACTTTAACTGGTGGGCTTTCTGTATTTCACATTCTTCATGGTGACCCTGCCAAGCACTCAGTATTATCTTCAAACTTGTGTCTGGAAACTCCCAACTCCTGCTCGCCCCACCGTTGGGATGACCCGGGTCGTGACAAAGTGTTGCCCTACTACTCAGAATAAAATAGAAGTAATCAGGCAGAGAGCCCTCCACCCTTCCTTCTTTTTCTTTCTTTCTCTCTTCTAACCACCCTCCATTCTTTCAGTTTCCTGATGACCTGTAGAGCTTCTCCATTTCTCCTTTCCCACTACCGCTGCTTTTTCGTCATTATGGTCTCTCGCTTTAGTTTTTGCAGCAGTCTGCTCGCAGGACTACAGTTTTCTTTTCTTGCTTTCTGCCTTTTCCCCTCCGTCGACATCAAACTACAGTGACCTTTCAGAACGGCCGAATTAAGGACGTCATGCTTTGCTTAAAATCTCCTGATAAAAAAACCAAACCAAAACAAAAAAACCTCCCGATAGCTTCTCAGTCCGCCTTCACAATACGCCTGTCATTTACTTCTGTAACACTGATTTCGCTTTCTAAATTGCACCACATTTCTTACCACCTCAGAGAATTTGCAAGTACTTTCCATGTGATATGAATCATGCCTTGTTTTTCATTTGTATTATTATTTTTTATGTTGAGTTTTAAAGATTTTATTTAAATGCCACCTGTCCTTTAAATATAGATCAGATTTCCCTCCTGTTTTTTCACACTGCATCCTGTGTCTTCTCTATCAACATTACATATCATGTGGCTTCAAAATTTTCTCCTTCTTTGCCAGATTCCAGGATTATACAGTATGGAGGCAGGCTCTGTTTCTGTCTTGTAGCTGTCTCTTGGAGTCCAATAAAGTTCCCATTATATACTAAGCAATCTATAAATACTTGTAAGGAGTATTGAGTGTTGAGTGATTTACATGTTATCAATCTATAAACCTGGGCAATTTTCAATATGTATGATAATTACCTAAATTAAATGAAGAATTTGAATTTTGTCAAAGTAGATACTCGATGTTGATTTGTCATATTGAAATCTTACTTTTGACCATCAGGAGCATTTTGATAATTTCCTAAAAGAACTTACTAATTTAAATCGCTTTGCAAAGTGCAATTGTATCATTTTTTTTGGTCATGTGTTACAAAATATGGAGATCTGAGAAAGCACAATTTCCGAGATCTTGATTAATGCAAATATTACTCCTTCTAATTACATTTACTTTGGAGTATTAAATGTTTTAAAGGCAAATCTTTTCTACTTATCTCTGAATAGCCATTTATCATTTTTTCATCTGCAGAGCATGGGTTTCTCCACTAAGTTAATTATCAGTTGCTATCGTTTCTGTATAACTCAATATCACCCTATTCTCTGAAGTCACTTCGAATTCTGTTATCTTTGAAATCCTTTTTGCCTCATCTATCCTGCACATGTACATCAGATTAACCATTTTTGACATATTATTATTACAGAATTCTTATGATATAAAACAAGCTCAGTGAATTTCTTTCATTACCCAGAGATCTATGCTTCAAAATTTAATTCAGAAGAAATTTTTCTTCCCAAGCAAATGCGTAGACTCTCCATAATCTCTATTACATAGGTCAAGTGTGTGTGTGTGTGTGTGTGTGTGTGTGTGTGTGTGTAAGTGACAGAGAGAGAGAGAGAGAGAGAGAGAGAGAGAGAGAGAGAGATTAGCTTTATAAACACAAGTGGTAGAAGGACAGCCAGATGAGCAGTGTGATTTGAAGAGTGAGACAGGAGAGATTCAAACAGAGCCATAAAATATGAAATTCTAGAAGTGGACAAGGATAAAGCTGTTTTTCAAATAAGTTGGTGTTTTAATGTATTGTACTCTCGTCCTTCACCATTTCTTCATGGAAAATTAATCACACTATTGAACCAAGGGATCTTACGGGATATGGATTGCAAGCCTCAGTGCCAAAAATATATGTTAAAACTCCAATCTCAAAATCAATAACAGTAGCAGCCACCCAGAAAGTATCATTATTTCTGCCATTTCTCTTCCTTTTAATATTTTTTTTCAGAGAAGCAATTATTATTAACTCTCATGAATGAAAATTTATTCAGGTCCACGCTTTTTCAGTTTTCTCTCTGGAAAAAATTATGGTCATGTGAAGTTTCAAAATTATGGTTATTTAAGTTTCTAGCTATAATTCTGTGATTAAAGGTAGCTAGTATCATGTAATATTCAAAGTCTGAATATAGTTTCAGGTGAAATTTCTCTCCAGCTGGGTCATTCTCAGATAGAAAGTAAAAGAAGGAGCTTTTCCTTTTTCTCTTTTTCATCCCCCTTTTCCTTCACCTTTTTCTTGATTTTTCTGAGTTTTCCAGTTCTGCTAAATCAGGGCAGGACAGCCAGGGAAGAGGGCAGGGATGTTCTTGGACTCTGCCTTTGACTGTCGTTTCTCAGTGTGTTTACACTGGGTCTTGGAAGACTCTGGCATTGTTGGGGCCCTTAATTCTGTTTTTCTGACTCATGTAAATAAACTCCCCTCTGACTTGTGCTTTGTGCAGTCTTTTAGCCCTTGGGAATTTTGTGACTTGCTTGCAGGTTCTATTGGCTGAAGTCCTTTTGCTGTTGATGTTTTGTTCCTCTTCTGATCAAGAGACAGAATCCATTTTTCTATTCTATGAAACTAGGTTGACCTTGTGGTTTGATTTGATAAGTAGAATGTGCTGAAAATGACATTATTTGGATCAGTATGTCATGTAAAAAGCCTGAGATAAAGGACAACTTGGACAGAAAGAGACTGGGTCGGTCAACTCAACCGCACTAGCCACACCCATTGAGGCTTCAGAATATGTGGATGTGTGAACAGAAGATATAGTGAATGTTAAATTTAAAAAAATATAGTAAAAGAAACATTCCTATTAATTTTTCCCAGAATACTCCACTTCAAACCCACTTATGTCCTCTTTTCTGTCACTTTCTGAGACAGTTCTGGAAGTTCCCTTTTATGAGGGTCTTTAGTTGAACTGCCATGGTGGCCTCGAGTCTTGCATTGATTCAAAATGTTTACCTTTCACGGTCCTCTAGACTTTGGAGAAGAGCCAGAAGTTGCGTGGCATCAGATCCAGTGAATAATGTAGATGACACACCATAATGTTTTTGTGAGCCCGCCTTTCCATTGGACAGCACTCAGCACTGGCATTAATGGTATATATATATATATATATATATATATATATATATATATATATTTTAACGTGCCTTCTAAAGACTCAGGAAGAGGATTTCCAGAAGTGCTTAAGAGAATGGCAATAGTGATAGCTAAGTGTGCTTGAAATGAGGAGGAGTATTTTGACAGGGATTAATGACAATGTGGCTTTTATCCTAATTTTTTTTTTTTTAAGTTTAAACATTCACCAGGTAGCTTGATCATCTCTTTTGAGAATATCTTACACTCACTATTCTGCCTCATTCAAGATTCTAGGCACTGACCGAGGTCACTGCTTTGCCTCAGTGATCAGGGTAACTGTCTAGTCAATCCACAGGACTGGGAGGAAATAGGAAATTATTGCTTTAAGTTATCATTGGGGGCAGCTTTACAGTAATAATGATTGATATGCCACAGCAGATGGTTTTATTGGTTATAGTCTAGAAAAACTTCTGGGCCGTGTGTGACCAGGAAGAACTACTCACTCATCCTTTGTTCAGAGAGCTACTGGGGTGCAGGCACACCTCTGTGCAAAACTGGATAGTTCTTTGGGTTTTCTGGTCACCATCGAGGTACCATCAGAACCATCTAAGAAAAGAGCCACATAGCAATTTCCAGAGTCCCCCTAGAGACTTCTCTGATTCGATGTGACTACTAACTTTGATATGTCGCCTTGACTTGAATGAGAACCACCAAGCAGATCAGGAAAGCAGATCTGAGTGTGTCTGTGAATGACTGATTTCTAGGCCAGCAAACTGAGGGGGAAATGCCCAGCCCAGATGTGTTGACATCTGGGCTGGGCAGCCCAGATGTCCACACTACAAACCAATAGATTTGTAGTGTGGACAGAATAAAAAGGGAATGGAGAAGGAAGTGCTCCTGATGTGGATGAGCTCTACTCTTCACCATTATCTTTGGACATGAGTCTCCAGTTTCTTCAGTCTTCAACTACAGACTCGCACTGGCAGTTCAACAGTGAGCTTGGGTCCTCTGGCCTTCGCTGGGTGCTGTATTCTTGGTCCCTCTTGTCCTGTGGCTCCCACCTTCTTGGGCTGAGCAGCTACCTCATCTCCTGGCTTTCCACACACAGATGGTCACAGTAGACTCTTCAGCTCTGATCCATAAGCCTACCTTAGAAATCCCCTTGCATAATTATACATACATGCTCCATTAATTCTATCACTCTAGAGAACACTGACTAATACATTGAGTTTTAGGAAACATTTTCCCCATGTCTCTCTCTTCCTTGCAAATAAATCTTTCTCTTATTTTCTTTCTTTTTATGTAGGTAAAGGACACAATATTTTATATGTGGATTTGGGCAACTGTTCTACCATTCCTTATTTTTTGAAATCCAAGAAACTCTTTAAAAACCCCAAAAATACAGAATGTGCATGTGTGTATGTAATAGTAACATGACTAACAAACTATTTGTAATCTTTGTTTATCCCCCTTGTTGAGAATATGCATACATTTTGGTGCTAAAACCTTGATCTCTAATATCCACTAGTGGTGCTATATAATATTTAGCATATATTTCTATTTTATTAGCATATATTTCTAAAACTAAAAATTGAATTATATTAACATTTTCTCTCATAAAGGCTCTTCTTAGTTTCTTTGAGTATTCATGTTTTGATCTAGTACCTAATTTTTGGTGGCTGAATTGTACTGTCTTTTTCTTGATGCCAAATGCCTATTCAATTTTTACTCAGAGAGTAGCAGAAATAAATATATTAATATTTTTTGAGTCATTACAATTGCATTTTATATTTCTGTTAGAAGAGTTATCACACATAAGCCAAAGCTCAAAAGGGCCAGTTTTACTAGACATTGTGAAGACATGACTTATGTATTAGTCAGCATTCCCGACCTGAGGACAAGATACCTGACACCCACAACTAAAAGGAGGAGAGGTTTATTTGGCTCACAGTTTCAGAGGATTCCGTCCATGACTGGCTGGCTCCAAGCCAGAAATAGTACAGTGGCCAGGCCTGGTGAAAGAAACCTGCTCAACCTATGGTAACCAGCAAGTCAACAGAGTGAGAGAGAGACAAGAAAAAGACACCCAGAGAGAGAGAGAGAGATAGAGAGAGAGAGACAGAGAGAGAGGATCTGGGTACTTGAATACACCCTCCAGGTCATGGCCCTCACTGGCCCACTGCTTCCATCATGGTCCTGTCTCCTAATAGCACATTAACTATGAACCCATAAGAAGATTACTCTGCTCATGAATATAATGATCCAAAGTTGCAATCATCTTCTGAAATCTTCACCTCTGAAAACATCAGACTTTTGTGGGACATTTTAGATCTAAGTCATTACAACTTACGTTCTCAAAAAAATCGTCTTCTTAAATGACCAATAAATTTTTGCATATTTTTCTTACATGATAGACTACTATTCTCCTAGATATCAAATAAAAACATTTCAGTCAGATTAATTTGCCCTCCTAATTCACAACGGACATAAGTCAGTGGGCTCAAACAACACTGGGCCGACCTGCTTCAGGGGCCCCGCAGACAGTGAGGGTTGAAGGGTGGAGTAGCCTGCGCGAACCTCAGGGTTCTCAAATCCATTTCATCTACTGAACTTCCTTTTGCAATCCGATTTGAATGATGAGATGTATTTTTTTTCCTTGAGGAAAGAATTGTCCCTTGTGGTATGAAAAATACAGCTATTTTGAAATTTTTATGTGACTTTAAAAAGTGTGTAGGTTTTTATCCCAACTGTTTGAATCAGTTAGACACAGCCAGAATTTATTTCATGAGTTTAATTTCTTTGTCTTGTATCATTTTCTAAAGCTACTTTCATAATTTTATGTAAAAACAACAATGGATCTATGTTTTATTTCTGTCGCAACTTCTCACTGTACTTTATAACAATTGTACTTGAGTATTTTTCACATTTTTAAATAGTTCTTAAAGTGCCTGTGTCTTCCATTTCATGTGTTTTGGGGCAGCTCTTCTGATTTAATTTTTCTTTATACCGTTCACTAGTAACAGGTGTTTGATATTTTTGAAATAAATAATCTATATCTTAATTGTTTGAATTCAGCTCCCCCTGGGGAAAAATGTATTATTTACATTAATTTTCCTTGCCCTAGTTAGACATATTGAACATTACCATCTGCCTTATCTATTTTATTTTTAAATAGGATTTTTCAGTTTTTCAGTCACGTATGCCATCCCATCTGACCCTCCCTTCCATGAGGCAGATTAACAAAGAAGGGAAGGTAGCAAGTACTAAAACATTCCCAGTACACTCACAGAACTTTCAAATATGAAGGTGAAAGTAGAGTGCATGGGTATCAATACCGTCATTTAACTTCTCAAAACATAGTCTATCATCTAACACACAGATACTCTCTTATTTTTAAAAATATTTTTCTGCACCACGTTTGAAGTTGTGGACAAATAAATGTGTTATTGGAGGCCATTTTTATTTGGCTTCTGAATTTTTGTGGAGATACTGAAAAATAAATACGCTGAAATACATGTCCTTTAATATTTTCTGTGCTTGACTAAAAAGAAATTTAAATCTAATAGATACAGACATTAGCTAACAATATAATGATCGACTAAAAATTATTAATCAATTGCAGAGAAGAACATACTTAGAAATCTTTTGGAGACTGTCTCTAAAAATACCAAAACACACTGTAATTTCCCATTTAGCCACAGGATGGCGGCAAATTACTGTAGTTTAAAACTTGCATTCTTTTCCTAAATTGAAAGATTAAATCCATTCCTGTTTCCTGAATTGTACTTCAATAGATGCAAGATAGTTGGAGCTGGCTGACTATTGTAAATATAGATTCAGTATCTTTTCCTCCCCCATACGTGTTCCTTCATTAACATTTAAACTAGCAAGCTCACTGTTTTCTATAGTTGACACATTAGCCACATTGTATTCCTACTTTTACAAGATCGATCTCTCATCTTTACCATCAAGGATATTCTCTTTCTTCTTGCTGTTTTTGAATTTCAAACAGGTTAGCCTCCTTATTTTTTCTGCTTTTTTTTTTTTTATAAAATTGCTTTTGAGTGAGATTTGATGGTTATCTGGTTATTAAAGTAATTTCCTACTTCACTTTACGTTCAGGAGTAAATTTAATTAAAAAAAAGATAAAAACAGTATTTCTTAGAGGCTAAGGATTAAAGACCACTGCAGTTGTATCACTGCCTTGCTTACTATCTCTAACATATAGACCTTCCACCTTTTTATTTTTCTCTAACGTTTTTCCACACATTGTTGTCAGCATTTCCTCTAGACCAGTTAAGGTAAATCTTATTGCTATTGCTATCACATGGTTTATTTATTCTCATAGCACTCTTTGTACTATAATTTTTAGTATTTTATGTATTTCCTCCACATCTTTTAAAATATTTCATCCTTTCATTGCAAATTTATTGAAAACTTGTCCTCTTCGGGAAATCTTGCTTAGCACAACATACAACAAAATTACCTTATTCTCTTGTTTTAAGACTCCAGAGAGCTAATACATTTGTAATATATACATGTATGTCTGTGAATTTATATAATATTGGTATATGTTTAATATTATTTAAAGTTTTCATATTTTTAGTTTCTTTAATGTGACTTAATTCCCCAGAAGTTACGAACTCATTAAAGGATAAAAAGTTTAACACTTGTACTGACTTATGCTTAATTTGCATTACGAATTACATCTGTAGTTTATCTCAATCAGTATACAATGAGATAAGCTTTTAGGACATCATGTCTTAATGATTAACAATTTGGTACAATTTTTTTTATTATATGGCTTTTACTTTCTATGCATGAATGGCTAAATATAATCTGGATGTCAACTTTTGCTATTAAACAAAAGTAATTATGGTTCCTTAATGTGACCTATAGATACTTGCTGAAAATTAGTACATTAACATCACAGGAAGGCACAGACATTTGAAAGAGTCCCTAATAAGTATTCGAGAGAACATCACATACAAACTTTACCCAAAGATATCCCTTTAGACAGTATTCAGAACTAGAGACGGTTCAGTAGAATCCCTCAGTTACAAATTCTTTTGTGCTTTCCAGCACTTTCTGTCTGGATTTTGTTTTTTGGCCCCAGGCAGATATTTCAGTTTATATAATAGTGTGCTTGAAATTACAGAGGGATGAATGTGGCTTCATCTTATTATAATAGCATATTTGATCCAATACCTTGACAAGTGATCTATTTTAAATCCTAGGGATATTTTCATTCTTGTAATGGGTAACGTTTCCCTCTTTGATTTTTGTCCTTCTGAAATTGCAAATTTGGCTCATCCTCGCTAATTTTAAAATGATGCATGGAACTGTTTTGACTTGATAATTTTATCCTTTGATTTTTTTCCTACCCAGTTCTTTCAGGCTTCCTTTTACAAATTTTCTCAACTACTTATTTTTATGCTCCCCTCATATATATTTTGTAAGTGATTTTATCTCTTTCATCTATTGAGACAAGTCATGACAAAGAACAGTAATGACTAAGATGCGATTGTATATGTTCTAATTCTCCAGATGAATGTAATTATTATGTATTGCAAACATATACTAATAAAAAAAGAGAAACAAAAAAAATTAAAAATCCAAACCTGACTTATGGAACTGGGAGGAATGTCTAGATTCTGGAGTCCAAGATGTCTCACAGATACAATGATGGAATAGGTGTGCCAAAGTGCAAAAAGATTCAGAATCATCATCTTCACTGAAATAGAAGCAATCTCCTGCAGGAAGACTCCGTTTACAAATTAATTTTCCCCTGAGAACAGTATTTGCCCCACAAAAAGAACAACTGTCAGAGGAAATAACAACAAGAATCAACAAATGGGACTATACTAGACTAAAGAGCTTCTGTACAGCCAAAGAGTCAGTTAAGAGGGTGAAGAGAAAACCCACAGAAAGGGAAACAATCTTTGCCAGCTACTCCTCAGACAGAATTCTACTATCTAGAATATACAAAGAACTCAAAAAAGAAAATTAAACTACCTAAAATCAATGACCCACTCAAGAAGTGGGCAAGAGAAATGAACAGATACTTCATTCACCTCACCCCAGAAAGAATGGCAATCATTAGGAAGTCAAACAATAACACCATGCTGGTGGGGCTGTGGTGAAAAGGGAACCCTCCTACGCTGTTGGTGGGAATGCAAACTAGTACAACCATATGGAAATCAGTATGGAGATTTCTCAAGAGTCTGAAAGTAGAACTCTCATATGACCCAGCCATTCCCCTACTAGGTATCTTTCCTGAAGAGTTTAAAACATCAATCTACAGAGATACTTGCACAACAATGTTTTATAGCAGCACAATTCCTAATAGCTAAATTCTGGAAAACCTGTTTACCCATCAATAGATAGCTGGATAAACAAAATGTGGTATCTATACATAATGGAATACTATTCAGCTATAAAGAGTGACAGACTAGGGTCATTTAGAGGAAAATGGATGGACCTGGGAAATAGAATGTTGAGTAAAATAAATCAGACTCGCAAGCTGGTATACCATGTGGTATCCCTCATTTAGTGAGGTAAAATACGAACAAAAGAATAGGGTAAACAATGGATTCAAAAAGGCAAAGTGTTAGATATAAGCTAATAGGCAAAAGGTTCAAGGGAATAAGAAGAGGACAAAGGGAGAGGGGAATGGGAATCCAGAAGAATAATGGTATTTTAAAAATAAGAACCTAATAACCCAAATTTAAATCAGTGACACATACACTGTGAACTATAGTAACTTTATGTAGTTGTGACTTACTGCTTCATTTATGTGGTTGTTTACATTGCTCTCTGTCTTAAGCAAAAGGCACAATGTGTTGTAGTCTGTGAGCTTGTGTAATGGCCTATAAGTTTGTGTAATTTTTCATAAGTTTTAATAAAAATCTAAAAAAAAACCCCTAAACTGTGGGAAAGGGTCGTGGCCCTGCATGATTTCCAGCCTTCGTCATGTACCCAAACAGCTATCCTCAACTCTTGTTCCTAGAAGTATGGTAGGCTAGATAATCTGAAAAGTTTCTGCCACAAAACATTAAAAACAAAACAAAACAAAACAACATATATATATATAAATTTGGAGTCCAAGAAAATGAAGAACCATAGGAGTTGACAGGGGAAAAAGACCTGAGAAGCAAAGTAAAAAGCTGTGGCTTGGGGCATAGTGAGTCACAAAATGACCGGTTTTGGTCACTGCACGGAAACAAATGTCATGGACTTTGGGTGGAAGAAGGTGAAATGTCCATCAAACTTCCTGAATAAATCCTGTGCCCTCAAAGTGCTAAGTTCTCAACAAAAGAACTAATCAGAAAAAAAAAATGTCACCCTCTGGAAAAAGAAATCTTTATACGTTTGGAAATAACATACTTCTCTATAACTCAAAGAAAAAGTCATAATGGAGACTGAACAATAAAATCGAAAAATAAAGAAAACATAATATATCAAAAATAGGGGAATATGGCTAACATAATGCTATGAGTATGATTTATTACAAAAGAAAATGCTGAAAAATATGAGCTCGGTGTCCTACTTAAGAATTTAGAAAGAGAACAACAAAATAAATCCAAAGTAAATAGAAAGAAGCAAGACTAACAGAGAAGACAGAAACAAATAAATAACAAAGGTGACACAAATACACACAAAGCAGACATTGAAAATAGTCATTTTATTGCCAATAATTTTGAAAACTTGGGGAGAGAGCCTGGTATAAGAAAATAAAACTGATAAAAGTCCGATTTAAGAAGTGGGAAGCAAAAATATCTTTACTTAATTAATTTAAATGGTATTTAAAACGTGCTACTAATCACTCCCCACCCACCAGCACACACATACCATCCAGACAAATGGGTGTCACAGGGAAGTTATACAAATATTCCAGTCACTGACTCCAGTATTGCCGCTTGCAGAAGGTTCCAGAGACTGAAAGGAAAGTTAGTGAGGGGGAAATGACAAGCCAAGTTGCTACATTGATTTAGAAGAAAAAAATCCTAAACCAATTAATTATCAACCAAAGTCACAGCACTTAAAAATGCATCATAATTAAGTGGATTTTATCCCAATAATGTAAAAATGATGTACTATGAATAAAAACAATGAAATTCATCACATTAACAGATTAATAAAGGCAAGGATCACAGGGTTGTTTCAATAAAAACAGGACAAGTGTCAACAAAATTCAGTGTACTTCTATGATAAAATTTCATAGAGAAGTAAGAATATAGGAAAATATCCTTAATTTACCAAAACTCTCAGACAGTGATGAAATATTGGAAGCTTTTCTCTTAAAACCAGACATGAGAAAAAGATATTTTATTTTTCATTATATCAGCCAGCCCAGTAAACTCAGAAATTAGATTAAGTAAGTAAAATGATTAAAAAGAAGAAACAAATTTCTTTATATTTGAGGTTAACAGGTACCCAAGAGAAATTGCAACTGAATTATGAGAAATAATGGGAAGTTTCCACATGCTTATTATGTATAAAATTCAGCAAAACATTATAATATAATTTTAAAGTTTTCAATAGCAACTAAAAAAAAAGCAGAAAGAATAACTCTAACAAAAGATATGCAAGACTTTTAGGGAAAAATTATGAAACATTATTGGAAATCATCAAAGTAGTAAATGAATGGAGAAAAATATGGTGTGCAATAGAAAAAGTCAAACTACTAAAGATATAAATATATTTATAAAAATATATGCACATTTATGCATAAATTCAAAACAATATCCTAATAAAATTGCCACCAGTATGGAATATAAGATGACTTTAACATTCGGATGGAGATGAAAGAAGCCAAGATAGCTGTAAAAAAGGACATATATATGTAGTATATGGGCTTTTTATTCCTTAATATTATGAGAAAAATTAAGATCCTTATCTTTATTTTGCTTATTTATTTACCATTTTATTAGCATGGATTAATTGTACATATCAATGCATTTCAGTGTGATATTTCAACACATGCATGTAGTGTGCACTTAAGATACTTGTCTTTAACTGTAAACAACGATTAAAAATTTTATATTTAAAAAAGGCCTGACTAAAAAGAAAACTTTAAGGCATTGTAAAGAAACCGAAGAATGATAGTTCTTTACTTTAGAATGAGATTCTGCAAATCACTAGGAAAACATTGAAACACCCCAGTTAGAAATGGGGAAAGGATATAAGAAGGAGGAAAACATTTATCTCATTGACAAATACATAAAGTGATAGTCACAAACTTATTAAAATCAAGAAAATGCTACTTACAACCACAATGAGGTTTATTGATTTAGAATGAAGTTAGAAGTCTGATGTAGCCAGGTGTGGCGGCACATGACTACAATCCCGATTACTCCAGGAGCTGAGGCAGGAGAATTCTGAAACAGAGCCAGCTTCTACGAAGGAGGAAGAACTTGTCTTAAAAAATAAACAAAGGGTTGGGGGCATAGGTCTGGACTCTGTGGCTTCAATCCATTATGAAAAACAAACAAGCAAACAAAAACAAACCACCAAAACCCTCATGTGTAGACAAGTTTCACGTTTATGCAGCAAAGGAAACTTTTACACAGTACTACTGTGATTAGAAATTAATAAGATCATTTTAGATTGAGGGTAGTTAATACCTAATAAGCTTAATACTGTGCATACGCAGCAAAAATTCCCAGGTGGGTACCGGAGAAAAATATTGCGGATGTGCATAAAGACATATGTGCAAGAATGCTCAAAGCCAGCGTTTAAAAGGAAGAACAGTACGAGACAATGGAGATCACCATCAACAGCCGCATGAATAGGTATACTGTGGAAAAGTCACAGGGCGGCGTGTGTTAGAGTGACGAAAAAGAGTGAGCTAGAGTGAGAACTTCTTGTGGTAACTTTTCAAACACACTAAGCTAAGAAAGCCTCCTGGAGAAGAATACACACAGTATTCACCCAGTAATACTCCTAATATATAATTGGAAGAAATTGTGAGGCATCGTGTGGGCTTGTGTGTGTGGGCTTGTGTGTGTGTGGGGTGGGGTGGGGGGGGGAGAGAGAGAAATGGATGAACACAATAATTATATTCAGAATTTTATTTATGAAACAATCAAAAATTTTTTCAGATATCGTTCTTAGAGTGTCTCTCTCTGTCTCTCTGTGTCTCTGTCTGTCTCTGTCTCTGTCTCTATCTCTCTCTCTGTCTCTCCTTGGCTCAGTGGTAATCATTAAATATGTCTCCAAAGCTTCTCCGCGTCAAATTACCAGAGACCGCAGTGCTTGAGGAGAATGCTGTAAGTTCCCCTCTCATTAACTCCTTAAATTAAATATTATATAAATAAAAACACAAAGTGATATATGACTAGAAACACAATATGACTACTCTGTAATTTACAAATTTGTAGTTTGTCTTTATTGCCAGATCCATTATTTTTTCTCAGTGGTTCCTCTAATGTAGATTTAAAAATCCATTTATTGAACAAAAAAAAATACAGCAAAAACATGAATATCTTTATTATTTTTTTAAAGGATTGAGCTGATTGTAATTCAGCTAGAAACATTTCTGAAGATTTGCTCTATTCCTGAAGCTACAATTTGCACAGCAAAGGCGTTCTTATTCTTAAGAATAATTTATCCAACTCCTGTTATAAATATGATATTTCTTTTCTTATATGTGTACCCAGGGTTTAACAAAGGCTTTTATTATCAGTTATTTTATCAAGATTCACAATCTTTAAAGGAACGTTTAATGCTAATTATTTTGTATGAGGCTTTCCGTATACTAAAGTAGGCATTCTGTCTAAATATTTTTCATCTTAGTGAAGATTTGAAGGCTGAACTGATTACAGTCCTGTGTAGCTACGGTCATGACTTATTAGAATCTACTTATCAAGTGCTGATCTCACCATATTTTAGCACAGGGGATTTTTTGATAATCTATTAACAATGGCATTACGACCAAGTGGTTTCTCATTACTCAGCCAAGCAAAGGTAAACACAAAGCTCACTGAGGAGGTGACCACACCTGTGTTTCACTCTCACGATGTGAGGCATTTCTTTGCAGAGTTCCTGAGTTGCTCTTTAAAACTCATGTGCACATGTCCACGTCAGCTTGTGCTGTGACTACAAGGATCCTTCTTCCCGAAGCTTTTAAAACAAACATGTGGAGACACTGGTCTTTGTTCTCAAGCCTAGTGCTGAAAGTCAGTGTCTTAGTATATCTCAAAAATTACTGTTTGAAATAAGCATTGATAAGGAACTTGGTGGAAAGACCTATAATCTTTATTCAAAGCCATACTCTTGGCTTGTAGGGATGGAAAGATTTCTAGATGTGGTTTCTGAGAGCAATGAGTATCTAATTGCACTTGACTTTTCTCCAAAAGCACAGCTGTTAAAGGAGTGGCGACATGACTACTGTTTCTTCACAATGAGAGGTTGCGGGGTTCATAAACATTTTTGATGATCAAGTTGCATTCACTCATTCATTCATTCATTCATTCATTCATTCATGTACAGGATATTGAACTCATGGCCTTTGCACTGAGCTACATCCCTAACTCTTTTTAGTTTTATTTTGAGAAAGGGTTTTGTTATTTTATATCATCGCCCTTCTCTTTGATAACTGAACTCTAGCTCTTTGGTAACTAAATTAAAATTTGTCTTTAAACCACATCCCACAGTGAACATTTTTTTTTATCAGTCTTCCTGGAAATCAGTTCATTGCAAACTACGTAGCTACAGATAAGTTACAAATAGCTTATATAACTTATAGCAGCAGCAAATTTAGTTCCCCGTCCTCTCTTCAAGCAGCCAATGAGTGCCTGTTATTTGTCCCATAAATTTATTTCCTGACTTCCACACTTGTAAGTAGACTCGTGTCTAATTATATTTTCAAATTTATTACTCACATTTTTACTTAAAAACTGCCGGCAACTGTTAAACTACTGGACTACTAAAATGCATCCTTGGCATGGAATCCCTTCATACTAAGATATTCTTTTGCTCCAAGATAGAGTTGTAGGGCATGTCAGACTTCCTAGTATAAGCAACTCTATGTTGTGAAAAGGAAAAGCAAACTGGAAGTTGTCTTGTCTGGTATGATCAAACAATGGAGTGGAGTAAGTCCTTCAGTGGAGGCATTGTAAAAAGAAATTGAGAACGTGTGGAAGTAAGCAGTATACATACATACTGATATAGTGACTGTGTAAAAAGCACAGTGTTTAGCAGCAAGTGATTCCAAAACTGGCATTAGGGTCAATTTGGTCTTTTCAATTTCTCTCTGACTTAATCCACTTGTCATAAATGATGGGTTTATCCTAGGTAAACGTTATGTTACATTACTGCCAAGTCTTAAATTTTATGCCACAAATATGCATTGCCTACTAAAAAAAATGCAAATAAATACTTGCGGGATAACATACTATGTTTTTGTGGGGGGGTAGAACCAGAAGAAATGAATTATAACTCTAGAAAAAAATGCATTCAGTTTACAAACTCAGGTAAGCAAAAAATATCGTATTATGTCAGTTTCTAAAAGGAAACAAATCCTTTTTGAGGGGAATTCTACCTCAGTTATTATGGAAAATCTCTTTATCCTACAAAGATGTACAAATCCCCCGGTTTCTAGGAAATACGTAAACATGGAAGAAATGCTCCAGGTGTAGGTCCCCGTTGGCTGTCTCTGCCTTGTGGGCAGCATGCAGGGCCTCTTCCTATCTCCAGATGTTAGTTCCCCTTTTGGTGTCACACCGATAGCAGGCGCTCTGCTCACGTGCCACACATAGCTCCTGTCTCCTGAAGCTGTCGCTTCCTGCAGTACACAGACTTTTAAGAGGACTCTACATTTCTTACCATTTCCTGGTTTCGAGGTTATCTTCTCCTTCTCTCTTGTTAGCCTGAGAAGAATCAGTTTTCGTTCTTCTATGTCTAGGACACTTGGGATAATCTCTTGGAGGAGTTTAGACTTGTACAAGAAGTAGTGAGACATGTTTATTTTCAGAGGCTTCTGCTTTCAAGCTGGCAAAAAAAAATCCCTAAGCAAAAAAGAGCAACCTCACCCACAAGGATGGAGGGAATATATGGGAATAGCAAATCCAATTCATTGTTTTAATAAGTTAACCTGCTCTAAGTATGTCTGGGATGTTTAATTATATTCAGAGAAATCCCTAGTCAACTTGTTTGTGAAACGCAGTCGGACATTTATGAAAAGTGGTGATGGTTGTGAGGCCACGACGTGCGTTTTCTTGGGGAGATCATATGGATCGTTCATCTCCCTTAAAGCCTGGAGACCTGCAGGACAGGATTGTGGTTTCCATCTGTCCCAGTGTGAAGTCCTGGAGGGTCAAGGGACAGTCAGCATAGCTGTTAACTGCAGGTTTAAGATCAATGCGTGGGATGGAGCTGGAGACGGTTTTGAAAGACTGAGTGGGTGGCGGCTGGGGATTTAGCTCAGTGGCGGAGCGCGCGCCTAACAAGCGCGAGGCCCTGAGGTTGATCCCCAGCACCCTCCACCCTGAAAGAGTGAGTGGACGGACGCAGAGTTTGATGGAAACCTACCAATGTTATTCCCCACCGCTAAGTTCATTTCTGAGTCACCAAAGACTATGTTAAATTTGTCATAAATTGTTTTTATACTATGTTTTACTCTAGTTCCTTCATATTAACAATTAATATTTTGTGAAATTTCATAATCTTTTCCTGGCCTGTTCAGTTAACAGTTAGTGTAACCATTCTAAGTTCTTTTCACGAGACTCGCATGCAAAAATGCTTGAAATTCTTTTTTAGTAAGACTGAAAATGTTAGACTGCAATGGTGAAAGGAAATAGGAATTTACATCCGTTCTTTTGTGTTTGCTCGAAGTTTAATTTAAAGCATGGTCTTCATAGTCATTAACATAATAGATAAATCTTCCATGTTTTTCAAATCTTTCTAAAGAAAGGCAATCTTGACCAGAAGAAAGTTCAATTATTATATGAACGCTGTAATCTCTCTTCAGAGCAACCTAAATAAGGTCTAAGTCTACTGTGTGCTCTGGTTCTCTGAATGAAGGATAATTTTGATGTCGGAAATGACCTCCTCATGTGTAAATATGAACCTCAACTGATAAATGCTCATACATTCTGTGCACTCTCCATCAAAACATTCTACATACTGTTAATCATGTTCTTGGCTACTCTCAGAAGGGATCTCAATTGCATCAACATGCTTTTATGTATATTTAATTTCTGAACAGAGCATTTGGGTCTTACATGGATCCTGTTACTTTTGCGTGTTTGTTTTATTCTCCTTAATCTATCTTTCTGTCTTTATATGTATACATGAGGCATGACTGAAATATACAGTGAATGTTTAAATTAAAATCTTTATTACAGTAAAAGACTCATTGCCATTCATCCCTCTCAATAGCCCCTGACCCCACACACACTTTCAACATACTTATCTTATCATTCTTGCCATTTTCTGAAGAAGTTCTGGAAGTCGACTTTCATGAGGGTTTTTAGGTGGTGTGATCAAAAACATGGCGAATGCTGCCGTCAGGTACCATGCAATAGAAAGGTAGGCTGGCAAAAACATTACAGTGTGTCTTCATTCACCTTATTCACAGAATCTGGCACCGTGCAACTTCTGGTTCTTCCCCAGAGTCAAAGTGGCCATAAAAAGTAAAAGTTTTGAATAGATTCTGTAAGTCCAGCTATAACATTGCAACTAAAGCCACTCATGAAGGAGGACTTCTAGAACCGCAACAGAAGGTGGGAAGGATGATGGGAAAAGTTTGAAGAGAGGGGAAGTGTTTTGATGGAGTTAATGCCGGTATGTCTTCTACCATAATAAAGTTTTAAAAATTTAAATATTAACCGTATTGTATGATCATCCCATGTAGACTTATAATTTTCTCAAATGCATATATCTCTTTTAGGAATGATGGAATAATTTATTTTATTCAAGATTGTAAGGCGTCTTTTGATCTTTTTGAATGCATGGTTCATAAAACCACACTCTCCCTTTTCATTTCTGGTTTTCTTTGAGAAATTACTTAATTTCTATCTGACATGTATTTTCCACCAAAGCTATGTCTAGACCAGTGTTTAGTATTCCTGGCTCACTTTCTACTGCCAAATGGGAGCACATCCTAAGTGAAAGGCGGGGCCTCTAAATATGGTCAGTGTGTTTGAACTTTAATATGTTTATATTTTCAAATCATGTTGACATGTTTGATAAACATTAGAGTCAAAGTATTTATTACACAAGTCAAAATTTGCACCTCCCCAAATTTTTAAAAATATGACTCACATCCCTCACTCCTTAAGTCCCTGTTTATTACTGTGTTATTTATTTAGAAGATATGTTTTTTTTGAAAAGCAGCATTTGATGACAGTTACAGGATTTGTGAGTCATTACAAAGAAAAGAAAATCCAAGTTGCAGGACAGCTTTTGTTTTGTACTCTTATTAATCAAGTCATAGTACTTTTTGAAAATCACTTATGCAGGACTCCAGAAAGACGGCCACACCCCGGCAAGGCTCGGGTGGAGGCCTTGATGAGCAGTGTGGGTGCCGATGCTGCTGCACATGCGCGCTGCTTTCTAAGAGGGAGGAGATGGGAAGTATTGCAGGTCCGTGGCATCGCTGGGCAGGTGCAAATGAAGTATGAAATGAAAACTCCCAACCCACACAATGCACAGAGGAAAAACAGGTAGCACTTTGTAGTCGCTGCTGTGCCAGGCTATTTACTGTCACAGACAACTCAGCTCCAGCTAGGCAAGCGCCCCAAATCTCTGTGACTCTGAGACCTGCAAGAGAAATTGTTTCACTCCGGGCTACTTGGCTGAGGTTGATTCCCCTCCAGGAGTCTCCATCATTGCAGAAGAAAACCAGCTGAAGGTTTTAGGAGGTGGTTCCTTTCTTAACAGGGGAAAACAACGAGAGGATGCGGAAATGTGCTGTTGGAAACGTGGGTGATTTCCAACATGGGTAAGAAAGTAATTTTCAGACTGAAGTTGACATGATATTAGCGTGCTTATCTTCTAACATGAGAAAATGTCATAGGAAACATATTTGCACGCTCAAGTTTTTGAGGTCTATAGGAAATCTACAGTGTGTCACTGTTGATAACTTTAAGAATGGGTAAAACAGATATTACAGTTGTCTTAATTAGTTCAGATAAATTAGTATTACATGCTTTTAGAATATCTTTGTATATTTCTCTCTCTCCTTACTTATCTCAATCCATAGGTGATATAATCTCTCCTAGCAGAAAAAATAAAGAAATAAGAAATATAGAATAATTCAGTTTGGGGGGTCAAACCTGAACCTTTGCTGGAATACACTGCAGGAAACTAGGTCTCTGTCTATTTACAGTCTGTAGTTCATGAAATTTTCATACACAACACCAAAAAGATGAACACGAAAATCCTACGGTAAAAATGAATCATTTCAACAATAAAAATATGTAAATGAGACAATTAAAATAAAAGGTATTCTGTTTTAATCAACACAAGAACTGTAAACAGGCTGTTCCTAAGTAGTCAAATGCCAATATAAAATGGGTTAGATAAAGGAAAATATCCAATACATGTGAACAGTGTTGTGGGTGCAGAATTATTAGAACTTCGGACTGAATAAGTATTGAGGGAAGCTCTGAGTTTCTAAGCCTAAGTTTCTTCATCTTTTTGAAAGAATAATAGTAATAAAACAATAGCCATTTTACAGTGTTTCTTAGGGACTAAGGAAAATAACTTATGGAGAGTAAGTGCCTGGCTCCCAATAAATACTAGAACAGTAACAACATCAACTGGATTCATTTATTAATGAATTCTGAAACAAATCGAGACAGAGAGAAAGAGAGAGATCATTCTAAACCTTACAGTTTCTATTTAACTCCAACTATCATATGTTCTAAATCTGAAGAAGTTAACATTTGCAGATTTTATTTATATGGAAACCTAATTAAAAATGTGTTTAGAATAAGGTTTTAAAAGCCTAAAATAGGAATTCACACTAATACTATTTTGTTCTTATATGCAAAATGTAATATAATCAAGGTTCATCATTTTATACATCTTTTAGAGACTGTCAAATTCCTTTATTCAAAAGACAGTCTGAGGGCTGGGGATTTAGCTCAGTGGTTAGAGTGCTTGCCTAGCAAGCACAAGGCCCTGCATTCCATCTCCAGCACACACACACACACAAAAAGGCGTTCAATGCCCTAGAAGTGTGGCTTAGGCCAGATTTGCTCTTGGAATCTGATACCAGCAACCAATTGAATATATTTTCTCATCGGTCCCTTTCTTGCTAAACTCAGTGACTTCTTGTCTGCACAGTAGCATTCAACATTTTTTATCTGTGGTTTCCTTGGTATCTATGATTATGGTTGTCACCGTTTGGATGGGTAGGAAATACAGCCTATGCTCACTTTAGTAAAATATAAAAAGATATGTAAAATATAAAAATCTATCCAAATAGATTCCTAACTGATTAGGATAGAAGGAGCTGAGAATAATAAAGAGTTATATTGCTGCCCAGAGGTCACAGTTCATTCACTGAGAGAAACGATATAAGGGAAAGGGCATAGAAGTTTAATTTGGACACACTGGTCTGCAGATCAAATCTAGGTTCCGATAAGAAAGTTTAGAATTGTGAGTATGGTAAGGTTTCTGAATGGTGAATGTGTACCGTACCTTCAGTAACCAGCAAGCACCTGGATAGGAAAGGCGCTTGATTTAAATCCAATTTCTAGATCTCAGTTCCAATTGCATACATTTCTTGCTTGGAATTACTTTCAAGACACCTATTTCTGCCTTAAAAACCACAGTGCCATTCAGAAAGAACATTTTAAAATAAGAAGAAACAAAATTCTGATGATTGAAAATATTGAAAAGCAAGTAGAAGATAAACCAGAAAAGACAATAGAGTATGGAAACCAAGAAAGGAAATCAGAGATGCGGGAACAGAAGAGGAGAGAGTGGCATCACAGAAGTAAAGTGAAATAGAGTTTTAAGAATGGCGTGGTTAGCTCTTAAGTGTTTCTGTAAGGTCAAGAAGGCTAAACAGAAGAATCATTATCTAGTTTTTATTTTTAATCAAGACATCATTGGCAATATTCACTAAAGCAGTTTCGTTAACCTGTTGTGGATGAAATTTCACTGCAGCGGACTGTGGCGTTATGGGTAGTCAGGAAATAAATAAAACACACAGTGATTCCAGGAAGTTCTAGAGAGAAGTGAAGCTGCAGAAATAACAATGGAAGACACAGCAGGATGGAAGGAGATTGGAAGGAGAACTAATTCAAGATAACAAAGACTAGGCATGTTGAAAAACTTGTAACCTCTGGAGAAGTACATTGAGACTTGAGAGGTTTAAACTACACACACACACACACACACACACACACACACACAAATGGAGAGACAGAGACAGAGACAGAGAGAAACAGAAAAACAGAGAGAGAGAGAGAGAGAGAGAGAGAGAGAGAAAAAACTTGATTCCTTCTTGCTTATAGCCTTCCTAGACAAAAGGAGATCATGTGGAGATACTAAGTAATTAGCTTGGTTATGAGGAAAAGCACTTCTTTTTGGGAAAAAAAATGGGAACTTGAGATAATTTGCATCTGATAGCAATGATTTTCTCTAAAATAAGAGACACAATTATATCCTGAGAGGGAGGCAGTATCGAAAATGCTATGACCTCTACTGTTGACTAACAGGGAAGACAGATGTTATAGAAACATACAAATAAATAAAGTAGACGTTATGAAGAAGAAAAAAGTAATTTGGAAAATAAGGAAAGATTGCACCATTAAGGTCCTAAGTTAGAAAAGGCTTTCAATTCAGTGGATACCTATAGAGGGGGCAGCTTTAGAGAAAAAAGGGAAAGGAAGGTGAGAGTGTATCGGTAGAAAGAATTGTGACAATTGGTTGTAGTATTTTACTGCCCTTCACTTTTATAGTGGCCACCTCTCAGGGGAGACGGTCGAAGACAAAGTCCTGTTTTAGCATCTCCAGAGTCCACCACTAATATGACTGTTGAAAGAAAATACACATATAAGCCTCACTATTCAGGAGATGCCATCAGTCCTTTTCAAGTGGAAACTGCAATCTCAGCCTCCTCTAAAGTCTCAGGACTAGGCAGTCTTCGAATTCAATGCCCAGCTTTCTCTGATGCCGAAGAGTGTTCCTGACCACATTTCCCTGCCGCTTCATGAATACCTTGTTCTAGGACACACTGATTTAGATGATTCCTTCCCTTCACATTTTTATCATCTATCACTGTTTCTAATTCTTACGTTTGATGTCGCTCAGGTCTGTGGCTATGGGTCTGAATCCTTCCCCCATTTTGCTTACTTTTTCTATGATATCCTTCATGTCCACAGCTTTAATTATCACATTTATACTCCCAACTCCTATCTTTCCATCTGCAACCCTGTTATGCACCGATCTTATTTTTCCAAATATCCAAGTAAATGACCCGATATCACCTCAAATTCCCTATGTCCCAAATTGAACTTACACGCTTTTGGTACGCCCAAATGGGTTTCTTAATTTCTCACCACTCCATACAGCTTGAAACAACGTTTTTGGTTTCTTTCCTCTTTTTGTGGAAACAAATCTGTCATAAATCTTCCCAGGGAAATGGAAATTACTTTTCTTTTTCCTTTCTCTGTATCCCAGTTCAAGCTGATGGAGTTACATGCTGCAATAACTCTGCCCTCTGTGCGCCTTAGAGTTGTCATTATCAAAGATGAAAGTCTTTGCCTGGCTTCTACGGCAATTCATCATGTTGTTGCCTCACACTTGTTTTTATATTGCCTTGCCACAAAATCTTTCATAAGAATTGATATTCACTTTAAGAGCTTATATAAAATCTATTTGAATAGATTTTCTAGTGGTACTTGATATTCTTTGTCTATAATTATACTACGCCTTTGCAGAGACTGCTCGTGGGTGGACTATACTGTCTTATCCATTGACTTTAAGGTTGTTTATGTGATTTACTTTGTCCAGTGAGATATATGGAGAAAAATCAGTGTGTCGATGTTTGAGTAATTTTTTTCTCATGATTCTCTACTATTTGAATGCACCATGAGAAGAGCAATATCAGCTGGGAGCTGTTTTCTTTTGACCGGGCTCCTGGAGTAGGAGACACTTGGAGAAGCCCTGAAATGGACCTCTAGAAGCAGAACTGCCCTCAGGTCATCTGCAGACACATGTATTTTCTGATTGTATGCAGCGTGTGTGTGTGTGTGTGTGTGTGTGTGTGTGTGTGTGAGAGAGAGAGAGAGAGAGAGAGAGAGAGAGAGAGAGAGAGAGAGAGAGAGATACACAACCATTCTGGAAATTGAGGCTAGAAGTGTAAACCCAATCATAATTTTGAAGTTTGGTTTCTTCCTAGCAGTTGAGCATTTGGCTAAATGTTTGGAAGAAGTGATTTGCCACAGTTATGAATCATTTGCTTTTATGGATTGTATAAATCCTGGTATATTTAAATATGAAAATAATTCTGAGTTTGTTTTGGGAGACTTGTATTCTAGTTCTCAATAGAATTTAAGTTAGCAGAAATTAACTACTAGAAAAGAAATATTTTAGCAGTAGAAATTGAGTAGCAATGGGTTGCTACTCATTAAGTTCTCCCTGAAAAGACATTTTGATGTGGCCATTTCTGAATTAGGTTTCCTGGAGATTCATTCTAATACCTATAGAAGTTTTTAACTGGCTTTAAAATTGGCTCTATAGTGTTGATTACTTGGTATGAGTAATAGATTACATTGAAGCTTCTGTTGACCCTTTTAAGTTTGTAGAAGTAGTATTTATGTTTTCATGGAATTCCTGTATTTTAAGTATTTCCTTTAAAATTTTCCCCAAACACCTTTCCTAAATCATTTCCAGATGGAACTATTTCTTGGTTCTCTTCTAGAATCTTTCCAAAATCCTTTCTAAGGGCTTTCTAAGGCCTGATTACCAACATCCCAGCATAGACACTGACATATATGTCCTTTCAAAGATCCTTGAAGAAATATCACATGTTATCTTTGATATGTGACTACAACTTTCTAGATAGTCTGGCTAGACTGTTGGCCTTAGAAATAACTTTCTTGAGCTAGTTGAGTTTCTCGAGTTATAGGACATCCAACTACCCAAATCTCAACTGAGAAAGAAAAAAAGAAAAGCCAAAGTTGCATATTGCTGAATTTATTATGGAATTCTTTCTTTCCACAGTGTATCAGTCACCTCCAAAATCATACAATATGTATGATTAAGTGGGGAGTGGATAAAATCTGATAAATAAGGTGATAGATCTGATAAGTACTGAGGACTCAGGGGAGGTGATATTATTAGTTGTGAAATGCTGATGAAGATTAGTTCACAAAGGAAGCACACATATTAGGCTTTCCCCAAAACCTGCGAAGTAGACCAAATAAATCAACTAGAAATAAATAATACAAAACACAATAGTTAAAAGTAGGCATTATCTCATAAATATTTTGGAGGCTGGGATGAAACATGTCAAAAATATACAATGGAAACCAGGAATTACCATACTGTGACATTGTCCCCATTTGTTCAAATGTGAATCACTTTACTACTGACATGGCAGTCTTTTAGGGTTAATACCATTTCCCCTCTCATTTGCAGAGATTCTAAGTTGGAAAAGCCATGCTTCTTTTGATCTTTTAGACTATAGGGACAAATCCACTGGCTGTTTGTTTTTCTAAAAAAATACAAAAATGTTTTATTGAATTACAGCTGCATTTGCTTATTTATGTGTCTATGGCTGCTTTTGTGCTAGAAAAGCAAAAGGTGACTTACTGCAACAGAGACTGTACGGTCCATGAAAACTAAAATTTTTACTATCTGGGTTGCTAGAGAAAGTTCAAGCCCGATGGCTTTCGTGCTCTTTTGATTATGTCCTAAGGGATTAAATAACTTTTATGTCCCCACAAGCTTACCTGGGAACACACAAACAAGAGAATACCTCAGAAAATGTTTTTGCAAACATTCTCACTCTTCTTTCTTTGTTGAATCTTATTCTGCCAGCTTTTAAAATATGTTCCCGAACTCTTATCTACTTAGTACTTTTCCAGCCCCAACTTCAGGTTTATGAAAACAGCATATTCTGAACATATGTAATGATGTTACTCAGCATATGGAGTTAGTAGTTTAACAATACTTTTTTTTTTTTTTTTTGGTGGTGCTGGGGATCAAACTCATGGCCTTGTGCTTGCAAGGCAAGCACTCTAACCACTGAGTTAAATCCCCAGCAACAATACTTTTTATGTAAAATAAAAATTTCATTATGTTTGCTAATATTAACGTGCAAGTGACAAAGAAGTCAGTGTGATGGTTTATATCTAGAAGTCCCTCAAGTGCCTAATCCACTCAGAGCTGGGGCCTTTGAAGGGTGATCGGATTAAGGCATTTAAAACTGACTTACTATTAGGAGGTGGATTTGGTGGAAAGAGGCAAGTCATGGGGGGCGTGGCCTAGAAGGGTTTATTCCTCTTCCAGACTCCTCCCTCGACTCTCTCTGCTTCCTGTTTGCCGTGCCTTGGATGGCATTCTTCTGCCAGCCCCCTGTGCCATGCTGACCTGCCTTGCAGCCAGCTGACTATGGACTGAAACGGCTACAGACTGTGAACCAAAATAAACTTCTCTTTTAAATTGGAGGTTCAAGTATCGTGCCTCGATGATAAGAAAGTGACTAAGACAGTTAGACATCTGACATACTACCACAGAGAAAGAGATTGGAATATGCATGAATTAAATGGAGACTGGATTAAGTCTGATAGTAAGTCCTGAGGCAAGTCCTGAGGGCCCAGGGGAGGCAAAAGCATTAATTGTGAAATGCGGAGGAAGATCATTTCAAAGAGAAAAGAGGCACGCATTAGACTTTCGAGGAAACCTATGAAGTAGATTAAATAAATTAACTGGAAATAAGTAATCTGGAGCTAGTCTGTAAGAATGTTAGGATGTTACAAATTTAATGGCCTAACATGTTTTGCAAGCCTTTCTCAAGAACCTAATTAATACTAAATGATGGCCTATATTCATGAGAATTCATCCCAACTCCATTTGTTACTGTTAGGTTTTTCATGTGTAGATCGAGAAAAAGCTTAGTGTACAAAACATAGACACAAATCTATAGAAAGATACAATGTAAGTCATTGTCAAATGCTTAACTTTTTCATTTATTCTTTTATTTATTCCCATAGTGAACACCTACCCATGAAGACCATCTTTTATGGTTGCTACCATGTTCACGGTGTGTTACGTTCTCATGATTAGGTGGTATCCTTCTGAAAGCTACTGTTGAAAATAAGAAGTAGTCATTAGTCAAATAATCACATGAAGCAGTACACTGGATAAAAGATATAAAGTTGAGGTACGTGTGCCATAAAGTATCTAACAGAGCAATCTGACCTGTCTAGAAGGTCATCTGAGACTTCCATAAGGAAGTAATACTGAGCTGATTCTGGAAGGATTTTCACAGCTGAAGTGGGCAGGCGTTCAGGATGTTTGTGACCCTGCAGTGTCTTCATGGAATTGTACTCTGGCTCTCTCCTCGGACATTGTTCTTGTTCCATCTCTTTCAGCTCTATTTCTGGTGGTATTTTTAATTAGCTATTTATTGTTGCTTTCTTCCACAGAGTAGAATTTAGTTGAAGAATGCTACCATCTATTTATTTAAATATTTCTGTGAAGGATACATTCACATTTGTGGAAATTGTTCCTGTTCATTTGGATTAAGTCCTAGACAGTTTCCTTAAGTAGCTCCATAAATCATGATGAAGACATGACCTTGGTTTTCGATCAGTCTATATTTATGGTTTGGAAATACTTCCTTGTGAGGTCAATAGGTTCAGAGTCACTGGTCATGGATTTATGGATGCATTTATTGTGACAGGCTTGGACTCTGGAATGATAGCAAGGTAAATGCACTCTGAGAATGAATTTTTCTTGTTGAGATCTAAAACTTGGTGTTTTTCTTGTATAGAAGTTTCCTTTGGAAAAGCGACTGAAAAACAATTTATAATTTGCATTTTACATACTTACATAATGTTATTCATCATTTATTTTCCAATCCTTACATACCGATGCAGTTATGATTTTATTTCTTTTTTTTTTTTTTTTTTGGTAACAATGAATGATCCAACAAATGCACTTTAATATCGCTGTTCTTGTAACCATACTGCTATATGGGGACTCTGGGATAACCAAGGCAGTAGGGCAGAATTTTACTAGGAAGCCTTAAAAAATTGTATGAAAAATAACGGAAGTAGTAATTCTGTGCACAAAACCATGGCAAGACTCTGTCTCTAACTGATTATGGAGGTGGGAGGATATGAGGATAGACACCGGGCCTTGCACATGATGAGCAAGTACTCTACCACTGAGCTCTTTTTCACTCTTTTGTGCCCACAACGACCTACTCTTCAAAGGAAATTCAGAGAAGCGAAGTTAAACAATTCAATATCTGTATGGCTGAACAGAATTACAATAGCATCAAAAAAATGAAATACTTAGGAATCTATCTAAAAAAGGAAGTAAAAGATCTTTACATCGGAAACTACAGTACTCTAAAAAAGGAAATTGAAAGGGATATCAGAAAATGGAAAGATATACCGAGTTCCTGGGTAGGAAGAACCAACATAGTGAAAACGATTACAATAAATTGACCTGAAAATGAGCTTTCCCAAGGATTACTATACTGGTATGTTACCTCGCTCAGATAAGACGTGAGCGTTCAGAAAGTTTTCCTTCCATGGGCGTAACCGGCCTTGCTGCTTCAAAGAACCCTGAGAAACGTTTTAGGCCTTGTGTTTCTTCTTGAATTACAGGATGCTCGGCTGTCCTGGAGACCGATGACCGGCAGATGGCGCCAGAATTCTATGTCAAAGAGAACTGAGTTGCTTGTTCTCTGGCCTCTGTTTATTACTGTTCGTTTTAAGGGGTGAAAAGCAGTGTTCAGAGAAAAATCTTTGTTAGCACAAAACCTCTTGATTTGTAAGAGACAAAATTATGTTGCCAGTTAGTTCAAAGACCAGTTGGTAATTTTTGAATTTTGCAAGTTGACTCACACAGGAACATGGAAAAAAACAAAAACAAAAACAAAAACAAAGACTCTTGCATGTATTGATTAACCGGGTACTCTCATTTGCTTTACTTATTCGTCCATTGGTATTTCTTTCTTCTTCTTTTTTTTTTTTTTGTGGGAGCATGGTAAGGCAGTTGATGTTTTCATGCATTTTGAAGAAAAAATAAAATGGCTGGCTCTCTGCTTTGCTCGCTCATAGATTTTGTAAGCCGAGTAAATGGATACTACGGTTGTTTGTAAAACCAGCTCCAAACAAAGAAAGAGAACAAGGATACTTTCTTATAACGTTGACACAGGCGCCACACTCTAGGAAAAGGATGAGGCTGCGGAAGAAGGTTTTAGCTTAGCATCTCAATTCTAAAATGGATGGTCTTATTTAATTTCCCACACACCATATCTTTCCTTCCTGAAGAATAGATTCATATTACTAATCTCACTTATGTAGCAGCTTTAAAAGGCCAAAGCAACAAGGGTATTTCTAAAGCAGATTGTAGTCATTTCTGCCAGTATCGAAAATTCTCTACCCACGCTGAAAGTAATTGTGTTGGTAATCTCACGCTATTGCTTTGGTAGAGTCTGTGTCTTTCTCTGCTCTGCACGCGCTGAAGACAGGCATAATGGAGGAAATGATGAGGGGCTGCGGTGATGAATTAATATCCCAGAGGTCTTGAAAGTAATAACAATGAAAGGAGTCTTCCTGCCACCCCTGGGTCCTCGGAGTTGTGTTATTCGATGTGATTCTGAGGTTGTCTGCTGACTGCTGTCCCTGGAAGAAGCTAGAGGGAAGAGTTCCTGAAACTGCAGAAGCAAAAGCATGAGAAAGAGCAACTCATGAATTTGCTTGTGCTATAATGTGATAAAATCAGGAACATTATATACTGTGCAGGTAAATGTGAAGTTTCTATTTTGTCAAGCAATGTACTATATGATATATTTACACAGCTTGCAGCTTTACTACTTGTCTTGGGTTGACATTTTGTACGGAAAGCGTGTACATATTAGTGGTATATTAAGCTGTTTCTTCCAATATGAGTAGATTAAGTAGCAGTGATGGCCTGAAAAAGTGCCTTCCTATTCTTTGTTAGCCTTAGACCTGTTACGGTGGAAAATGGAAAGAATGATGAACAAATGTAAATCTCGATTATCCCTCGTTGTAGTTGTTCTTGTATACAGTCTCAAACTCTGCCTGTGTTCGGCCTCATGCTGGGCACAGCGCAGGGCACTGAGGGGAACAATAGGGTATGAACGGTCCTTCCTTCTCACAGGGAGGCAGATGCAATTAATTATTCCTAGTGATACTGCAATATGCCACAAACTGGAAGAATGGTGGAACAGTGCTCCTTGGCTCAATTAGAGTTGTTAGCCCAGAGGATTTGAATTCAGGGTAAACTTACTACCAAAAATACGTAAAAATAATTCCCTTCACAGGAAAAGTAGAAGCCACAGGAAGTACAATCTTCGGAAGAAGGAGGATGAGTGTTTTTCTTTTGTCTGGAAGATGGTTCCTTTGTGACCAGCACAGAGATGGGGAGGGCCCTGGGATGGAGGATATGAGGTAAAGCAGGCCACACTTTTGCAAGGCTCACATCTTAATTTTAATGTGTTTTTAAAGTTCAGTGTAACTATGTCCCTCCATAATACAAAAATGTTCACATCCAAACACCACAATACAGTTAAAGGAAACAATACTTAAAACATTTGTCAGTTTGGACAAGCCTTGTATCCTTTTTTCCTCCACTTTGGTAATTCAGTATATTTCACAACTGAATTTCACTGTTCATATCCTGAAACACAATCATACATATTTTAATGACAAATTGATCTAGACAAATAAGTAATGTGTCTATGTTTGTGGTCTACAAGATGAATAATTGCACATTTTTATAATATTTAGAAATTTTAAAATTTTAAAATAAGGAACTAGCTACGGTGATGTGAATATTAAAACAAATATACACAGAAATAAATACAGAGTATTTGTTTCATGAACTGGTTTGAAATTTGGTCTATAATTTTGGTAAGTCATTTATATTTTTCCCGTGTGAAACACTCTCAGTCACACTTATTGGAAAAGCACTTGGAGATCACTGGTCTCTGAGTCCAGGCTTCAGAGTCTCGCAGTTAGGAGGCATCTTTAGTTTTGTCTTCATTGGTTCCAGCGCAGAGTTCAGCTGATACAGAGATGACTCTTTCTCTTTGCAAACACGCTAAGCTAGAAGTTTTCATAATGAGTCTTAGGATGGGTAGAAAGATGCATTGCAGTAACCTGTACATATCAGTCCCTATTTACGTGCATTTATAACTTCTCCTACTTCCCCTGGTTGGAATAAGAAGGCACTAATATTTAAAAATAATTCTTTATGTATCATCTTTTATATTTACGGTAATAAGATTATAGGAGATGATGCCATGCAGGTTTACTTTGCAATAAAAGGGAGATATTTATTTGAGAGATCTTCCCTAATAGCCCAGATTCCCGTTAACTTTTTAAAGCTAAGCAGACACTCCGGGATGACACTGAATTTATAAGTTGTGGGAAGGGGAGCTGTGGAGTTGTTGGGAATGCTGTTTTGTCACCTATCAGCTAGGAAGAAAAAGAAGTCTTAAAGGATAAAGGCAGAAGTAAATTAAACTTTCTTCAGTAGCAGCTTAACTTTTCCAATCAGAGAAGATACTCTGGGCAGGTGAAGAAAGGACAATAAAAAAATTGGAAGCTGCAGTAAGAACATCGACGAAGAATACATCACAAATGCCTAACAAATTGTAAATGAAAATTGGGTGACTCTCAGGTGAGAGCTACTAACAGCCTCTGAGGCAGTGTTTGACCTCTTTTAATGGAAGTTTTAAGAGAGGATTGGGGGTGACGAAGGGTCATTCACCTGGATGTCAGCGACTCCCGATCAGCACTCTGGGTGGGCGAGTGGGCTGCACTGCATGATGGTGCAGAAGGAGCATCATTTAGCACAGCAGAAGCTGACTCCCTGGACTGTCTTTCGGCAGCAATTCAGAAATTGCAAAAATACTGGAAATTGGATCATTTGTTTTGTATTTTTTAAAATATAACAATAAGATATTTGTTTAGCACATTATGTTTTGAAGCATATGTGTTATATTAATTTATTAAGACTATCAACATAAAATAATTTCATCTTAATATATATTTTTATGCTTGATGGGATACAATATTCACATGCAAGTCACCTGGGATCAGAGCAATCATAGAAGCTGAAACTTTTGCAAATATAGTGTTCTTTCGTTTGTGGGAAAATTTGGAGAGAATAAAAGCTATTAAGGTTACGTATGAAAGACACATTAAGAGGTACATTTATATCATTGATTATACTGTTTCTCAATTATACAGTTTAGGGGAAAAAACACAAGTAATTAATCATGGTAGATTACACTCATTTTGTATTTGGCTAGCAGTAGCAAGTAGTTATTAAGAAGTCTGAGTTCCAATTGTTTCTCTAAATAATACTTCATGATATCTTTTGCTATGTGATTTCTGTTATAGCCTTCAGTAAATGTGATTACTTATACCTAGAAAAGATTTTAAAATAGCTCTCATTCCCTTTTCATAATTATGCATTCAAATAGACTATTAAATACATTTATATTCTTAATATTATGCCATTACCAGCCATGCCATTTGTTTTGTTTAATCTGAATATGCATAATTACAAACCACACCAATTATAACCACTATACATGAAGTATCAATTGGGTAAAATGTTTGGTTGAAACAATGTAACTGAAATGTTCAGGGAAAATAATTATCTCTAGTTTATCTAAAATAACAATGAAAAACTGGAAATTATAAAATTTTTATTTTTCAGGTAAACATTAAACGTAGATAACACATTTAAGTAATGTTAATGAGCAAAATTTCTATTGAAAACATAATTCTTCAGATGGAATTTCTTTAGCAATGGGAACTTTTAAAAAAAAACCTAGTTATTGGCAAGACATACATTTATATGACTTTGTAAGTACTGAAATGGGCCACTGAAAATGGAAAAAGGTATAGAATTTAATACTTTATTGTCCTTTGGTAGATCTCATTATAGTTCGGATTGTGAATGTCACTCAAAAGCCCAGGCGTTGAAGGCTCAGTCTCCAGCTGGTTGTGCCACTGGGAGTTGTAGAAACTTCGGACGTGGGACCTCATTGAAGGCTGCCAGCTACTGTGGGTGTGGCCTTGAGGGCATGTATTTTGGGAACCTCTTTCGCCCTCTCATCTCGTTTCCTGTGCCCCATGAGGGGAGCAGACTCCTCTGCTGAACATTCCTGCTGCTTGGATGTCCAGCCTCATGGGGGCCGTGGAAGCAGAGTCAGCTGACAGTGGTCTGAAAAGTCCAAAACCATCACCTAAAATAATCCTTTTTCCCTAAGTTTTTTACCTGGGCATTTTGTCACAGTGACAGAAATCTGACTAACACAGAACTCAACAGAAAATATGAAATTAAGAAGTAATGGTAAGAGAGCGTTTTACATTAAAATGATCTGAAACAAATATTTTTCTCTTGTGAGCTACCAGCCATTGATAGTGTGGCTCAAAATGACTGGATTCACACACAATTTTTCCATTCTTATCCATAATATTCCAGGAAACAAAATTTGGTCCTTTTGTGGTGCTGGGGATTGAACTCAGGGCTCCATGCATGCTAGGCAAGCTCTCTATTTCTGAGCTATGCTGCCAGCCCAGGCCATACATTTTTGTATTTGCCATGCCTGTGAACTTCAGATGGCATCCTGATTTTTCCATCCTTCTTTAAGTGTTTCTTGAGGGGCTTAATAAAGGTGAATGAGTCTGGGGTTTCTAAATCACAGGAAATTTTAGCATTGATCTCTTCTATAAAGTCAATTTGTTAGAAAATACAACTATGTATGACAGACAACTCTTGCATAAGTAAGATTCGAAGTAATATTCTCCAGGTCCCATGCCTCCAGTCTCCACCAGTGAAAATTAGTATTTGTACAAGCATTTCTGTCTGGTTATTAAATAGAAATCAGGATAAAATGGGATATCTCGCAGTAGATTAAACATGTCATTGTAATTTTGTATTTCTGTAACTTAATACAGTGTTTGTCACACTACTGGGTACCGAATATATGTTTATTGTTTGATCGTATTTAAATTTTTATTGGTATATATTTGCAATACGTGATATTTATATTCATTTTGCCCAAATGGCACATGCATAGTATCTTTCTCACTTTGGGTCTTGTATTTAAATTTATTGAACTGATTCTACTAAACTTAACTAGCCAGAGGGAACAAATTGAAAATAATGGTAAGCGATACCAGTAGTTAAACTCATCAGAAAAGAGAGTTGTTATAAGGATGGGGAAGGAAGGGAGAAAGAAGAGAATGAGACTGAAGAAAGAAACATTAGACAGGCTGGGAGGAGGTGGACATGGCCTTCTAAAATAGGTGAAAGTCTGTGTATTCAGGTCTTCACCGTGACCAGGCTAAAATCAGCAAATTAGAGTGTTAGATATTTTTAGAACGAGTTCAGGGTATATTTAGTTTGCAGGCAGAGAAACTGCATCAATGAATGGAAAATATTCCTGAAGTTTGGTTATTTTTGTTATAACTTGTGATCAGTGAACAGATCTAAGCCTTGGAAAATCCTTCGTTTGCATTCATCCATATTTCACATCCTTAAACACACACATGTACATAGGCACACACACGTTGAATATTAAAACTTACTGGACATCCTTGCAAATAACAGGTCAAAAAAGCAGACAAGATTTTACTGGACATTTTGGGGAAAACAAACAGTTTTATTTAGTTTCAGTTTCCTGATTTTTCACCTATTCATGTCTCGTTTTCCCAGTCCTGGAAGCCTAGAACAGCACAAACTGAAACAATGACAGTACACGATTTCATCCCTGCCTATCTGATTCATTCTTCTTCCTGTTGTTGCCAGTAGTTGGTATTCTTTGAACCAAGGTCCAAGTAATTTTGCTCCCATCCTTCTTTTTGCTTTCTCCTCACAGTGTGATATAGCACCTATATGCAGGTGATTTCTAATCCTACATCTCAAATCCATTCTTCCTAACTCCTTGTCTTTATTAAAAACAACACTTTTGTATTTACTGATGTCATAAGGCTACATATTTAAAAATTTTCAAAGATGATAATTTTTTTTATACTGGTCCCACTATGTGCCCAGGCTGGTCTCAAACACCTGGTTCAAGCAATGTTCCTGCATCAGCCTCCTAAATGGGTGGCTCTAAAACCCTGTATGTTCAAAGCTTCTAACTGATTAAAATGATTGAAATAGCCTCAAAAATAAATGAGGTACAAACAAGATGGTTTTAAAAATTGAAGAAACGTCTAATCCAGTCTTGGAAAAGCAGAGTAGAGCTACTATTATGAGTTAATTACTGTGCTTGAGCTTTAGATATAGCATTAGTTTACACAGTGAGGTAGAAAGAGAAAACTAGAGGGCATGTAGTTCCATTATTCTGATACAGAGGTTTCAAATATATTTTAAATGATAACATAAAGCATGCGTGATCTTCTGGGTGTTGATTTTTTCCATCTGTTAGTTGATTTCTAGAGATATATTTCATGGATCTTTATAAATGCAAAAATGAATACTGTAATGAAGAATGTCATTTTTATCTATGGCTTGGTGCAACAAAAATGTTCAAATGAACAGTTTTTGTGTGGTCTTCTAGAAAATTTGAGAGTGATTAGAAATTTGTGAAGAAGCCTCACTGCCTACGTTGGGAAAATGTGCTAAGCCTTTTCACCTTTAGAGATAAGTGGAGACTAAGACTGCCTTGTAAAGCCCTAAAAACTCTGAGGGCATAAACACTGTCTCTAGTTGGTGAAGCTGAACTCCATGCAGGAAGAGTGGACTGGAAAGCTGAACCCGTGATCCTATACACTGCAAGTGAATGAGTAAGTCATTTACAGCTGAAGCTAGGAGCCAGATTTCCCATTGTTGAAGTACGAAGTTCCAGATAAGCAAGAGGGAATGCTGCTGAGGTAATAGATAAGAGTTGGAAACAAAAGTATGACTCCCATTTAGCTTGATATAGGTACAAACAGATGCATATAGAAACATTTATAGATAGATGTGTGCATGTTAGTGTGTGGACATATATTCTCTTTCACTTTTAGATGAGCGGTCTAAGAAGCAAATACAATCCAGTAGCAATAAGTGTACTTAAGGCCCAGATTTTTCTTGCTATACTATCCTCTAATGTAACGAACCAGAGCTTCCAGGGCAAAATGAATGACCCTTTGAGTGGGAATGTATCATATGATCCTGAAGCATCTCGTGTTAATCCAGGAGTGAGGGAAATGTTCAAACACACACATGCACGTGTGAACACTCAAGCAGGAAGAGAGTGTGTCCAAGAGACACATGAGCCTTCTGAAAGATCAGCCAACGGCCAAAACCTGGGATGAGCTGAGCAACAGAATAAATAATGTAACACCGCCTGGTACTCCCGAGTATTAGTAAGTGCCTTAATTTCATTCTTATGTAAATAAATGGAATAATAAATAAGTTATTGGTGAAGAATCCACAAAAATTCTTAGTAATTCCAAATAACTTATGCAGATATTCTGCTGTCATGGAGCAGAGACACAACTTTATGCCCCTCACTTATTTCTTCCTTTCAAGAATATGATGTGGAATGAGGGGAATAAAGAATTAAAACCACTATTTCGATCAAGGTATCGAGATCAAAAAACCAATAATGATATATCGTTTTGATCATCTATGCCTTAATATGTGAAAAAAATGGTACTTTACCACTGTGGTATTTCTCCCTCAAATCCATAACCTCAGTCTCGTTATGGGACAAACATCAGCCAAATTCCAGTTGAAGACGTTCTACAAAACAGCCGAGCAGAACTCCTAAACACTACCAAAGTCATCCAAAAAAATTCTGATACAGGTGCAAGCTATCACAGCCACGGGTAACCGCAGCAAAAATCATGACCAAGTATAATGCAGAGTCCTGAGAGGGACCTGAAATGAAGAAGGACTTTCGGTAAAAGTGAGGAAATCTGAATGAAGTAGAATATTTAGGTAGTAAGAACTTAGCAGTGTTGATTCATTAATTGTAACAGTGCGGCAGTATTAATGTGAGATGTTAATTACGTGGGAAATGGAGTGTAGACTGTGTGGGTACACTTTAAACTATATTTGTGACATTTTCTTAAATCCGACACTTCTCTAAAGTAAAGAGATTATTAAAAACATATTTTGAAGCTTAAAATTAATTTTTATTGCAGGAAAGCTGTACAATCCCGGATTATGATTCAGGTTTTAAAATTTATGATTATCTCTTTTGGTTTATACTCACAGTATTTTTTTCTTATATAACTGGCAGATGAAAACATAAAATTGTACATACTAATGGGGTACTCTGTTATAAGGCATGTGTACATTTTGCAGTGTGTTTTGTTGTTCATTTGAGATAGGGTTTCACTATGTCATCCAGGCTGGCCTTGAATTCACTATGTAGCACAGCCTAACCTTGAACTCACTGCTGTCCTCCTGCCTCAGCCTCCTGAGTGCTGAGATTACAGGCATGCACCACCATACCCAGCCATTTTGCAATATTTAAATCAGATTAAACATATCCATTTGTGATTATCTTATCAAACACTATGTAATAGGCAAAAATGAATATTTAGCAGCCCTTTAAGAAACTCTCAAATAGTAGTGGTACTGTTTTCTCCATTTGTGTTGCTATAACAAAATACCTGAGACTGCTATGTTTACAAAGAACAGAAATTTGTTTTTTCTTCTCTTAGGGGCTGGAAGTCCAATAGAAGGTGCTGACAGGGAGAGTATCTGGTGAGGATCTACTTTCTGCAAAATGGATCTTACTGTTGTGTACCTTGGAGAGGACAAAGCCATGTCATGACTGCAGGAGGGATGGAAAGAGCAAGGCTTTTTCAATGCTTTATTTTTACTAATGAGGGTGGCACTTTTATGACTTAAAGAGACCTTCATGGCCTTTCCCTTGTGCTGGTCTTTGATATGAAACCTGTGCTCCTCGAGAAAGTCATGAGCCTCTTTGCTATGAGCCAGACATCTTGAAATGCAGGGCATTTCCGGAAGTCATCTCCACCTCTGCTCATGGGGCTTCCGGGAGATATTCTGTGTGTAGCTCCTTGCTTCCTCTTTCCTGGGCATTTCATTGAAGTTGTGGGGACTGGCTTCCTTCTATTTCCTCAAATGCCATGACTTTTCTTAGCATAAAAACTAGCTGGACTTGTTTCAGCCTGAATCTGCATCCTTAGATTTATTTGAACAACCATTTACATTCTAGTCTTCAGTTCAACCTGACTTTTTAGTTTGGGTGTGACTTTTCATCTTTTTCTGAATCTTCATAGGCGTTTTGGCAGCAAGTCGGCTGGGCTGCCGTAGGTTCTGCAAGCTAGATGCTGTTATGGATTGGATGGCCCTGCTAAATAATGTTGTTGGATTACGGACACGCTGCCTAAAATCATTCCAAAACAGTTCATAGGGAAAATCTAACTTCAAATGCATCTCCTGCATCCTTGCCAAACACTTTAAAAACACAAAGTCTTTCAGTCTAGCCTGTACTTCCCTTATTTGTGAGTTGACCCTATCTTCACCTTAATACTCACTCTGTTTGGCATCTCTCCCAGACCTATTTTCCTTGTGCCTGTTTGGCTTGCCATAGATCTTAACTTTTACAATCCAATCTAAGAACTGCTCCATCGATCTTTGAAAGTTGCATAGTCTGCACTTTCCCCAGCTGGTCCCATTGCATATTCTCGCTCTCCGCTGCTCTCAGTCCATCTTGGGGGTGCTGGATTAAGAAGGAGATGTCATTTGTAAGGGTTCAAACCTCTCAGAGGTATACGCAGGTTCCCTTTTCCATGCCACTTTGCTAGAGTGTTAAGAACTGAAAATTAGTGAAAGGTCAGGGAAGTGTAAAATTCCAGTGGCAATCTTTTTTAGATCCAAAGAAATTACTCTAACAGTGGTTTTTCTGAGACATTCTACTACTTTCTTTGACTCACTTATCTCTTTAGTACTGCACTAAAGAAAACTAAACGATAGTATTTTTTTCATTTCTTTTCTAAAAACCATTTTAGGAAGTGCTAACCCTTTACTTTTTGTAGGAGACTTCTCAAACTATTTTTTTCTCTGAATGCTTCAAAAATATAAGTAATAAAGAAAAAATAGTTTCAATAGTTTCAACTAACCACAGTATCTTCTGCCACCAAGGAATAAAATTGAATTCCACACCAAGTATCTTGGTAGTGTTTTGTGCAAAGAATAAGGTCCCACGGAATTATCTGTAAGGTCCCTGAAGATAATGAGAAAGCTAAATTGACTGACGAAAAACCAAATTGGATATTTGGGCATTGTGCGGTTCACAGGAATAGAACAAATGTGAACAGACTTGAGAGTGGTTTTGAGGCCACAGAGCACAGCACAGCAGGAAGAGAGATGTGCACTCGGGGGAAAAACAACTGCGTTGACTGTGGCCCAGGGGATTTTATTTTGAGATCATAAGTGTGTACTATTCCACCTTAACGTATCTTCTGGGCCAGGCAGTGATTGTCTTTACCTCTGAAGTTTTTGGGAAAAGCTATTCAATACCACACTGTGTGTGAGAGGTTTTCTGAGGAATTTATCAGGAAAAGTGACTATCATAACTAAGGCCCAAGGAAATTTTCAGGAATATTGTGGAAGACAGGAACAAATTATATTACTACTTTGATTAAGAGAGGTGGATTTTAAACACTCATCCAATGGGAAAAGGTGGAAAAATTTTGCAACGAATAGTGATTATGTTGAATTGCAACATAAATAATATTATAAATATCCATGAGTTCATACTTACATAAATATACGAGTAAGTAGAGAAGAAGAACTCTTCTTCCTTATAGAAGTATTCCATGTCTGTCTGTCTATCTATCTATCTATCTATCTATCTATCTATCTATCTATCATCTATCTATCTATCTATCATCTATCTATTTCTTTTTTAAGGCATATTCATGAGGTGGAGCTTAATTTCCCTCCCTTCAAGTCAAATCAAGACATAAGAATTTGCTTACAAAGTATGAGGTATGGAAGGGGAGAAAAGCAGTGTTTTTACATTGTAGATATCTGGTGGACATTATCTTAACTCTGGATAAAAGTTAAGGACACTTCTTGTAAATTGTGTTGATATCATGTGTGCCTTGATACAGGGCAAGGAGAAGGGTACCTTACTTTTTGACATTTTTACACAAAACAAGCTCAGTCTAATCGTGAGAAATAAACAGGCAAACTCAAATTGAATGTTATCCTATAAGATACACGGCGAGAATTCTTCAAAAGCATCAAGGATGTGAAAGTTAAGGAAAGATCGAGACACTGTCACAGATGGGAGGGGGTGTTATAATATGCTGGCTGAATACAATGTGGTTTCCTGGATTAGATCTTGCAACAAAGAATAATAATGAATAAACAGGTAAAATATAGTATGTGATTTAGTGGCACTGAACCAATGTTCTTTTCTTAGTTTTGATAAGTGTACGTTGGTTTTTCCAAATATTAACCCTCAAGAAATCTGGGTGAAGTATATATGAGAACTCTCCATATTAAAATGATGATCATTCAAACTAAATATGTTAAAGGTTTGTTACTTAGCAAAGCTGATTAGGTTCTTAGACTCACTTTAACAAAACAATTTTGATACAACAGTCCAACTAAATACATATAGCTGACAGCAACAGGTGGGCCTTCATTTTAGGCACCCGGTATACATGAAAAAATGAAAACAGTTATTGCCTCTCTGGTGCGTATTGTTCAAAGGGGTGAGGCAGATAATAAAAAGTAAAAATGGCAATTAAGTAAATTTTACTATATATTATTTTTCTTACTAAATCATTTAAACTTTCTACTCTGTGAGTCTCAAGTTTAAATTTTAAAACATTAAGATGAGGTGCATGTGTTTATTTATTGCATTCCTTAGGGGGGGTCTAAGAAATTAAACATTTTTCTTGCTGAAAGCAGAGATCATCATAACAAATTATACTTATAAACTTTTAAATTAGGAGAAATAGTCTAAAATGATTTAATGTAAAATTATAAAATTTTGGATTTGATCCAGATGAGTTACTCAGAATGACTAATTTGTGAAAGGAGGGTTGGAGGATGGGAGAGGGAGAGAAACTGCTAATTTTCAATGTATCAGGTGTGAGTATATAAATCAAATATAATTATTTTAGGTATTTGTAGATTATGTCATAATTTGTGCTAAAATTACCTGTTGGAATCAAGTATTCAGTTTCATTCATTTTTTGGTTGAAATTGTAAAGTCAGTGTGGGTAAATAATATTAATTATAAAATACAAAATTAAACAACTATTCTAGAAATTCAAAAATTAGTGAAGTAAACACTAATATAAATTTCAATTCTAAGTAAATTTGAGGGTAACAAAACAATATTTCTTTCACTGTAGTTTCATAAAACAATTTGGCCTCACAAATTCTAGTAACAGTATAATGTTGGTTAAAGTCTCCAGTTGTGCACTATAGTCCTATCAATAACATTGTATTCTCTGATTTTTCTTATGCCTTTGAAAATTGGTATCAAATTCATTGCTATGTGTTAAAGATAATGTTAGTGTATTAATGACTAAAGTTGTCTTCCAAGGGATGATATTATGCATGGAGAAACTCAATACAATTGTGATTTTAATATTGAACTATGTCTTAATATTGAAAGTTTGGTAATATAAAGAACAGGGATATGAATTAACTGAAACTTATTTTTTAACATTCAATGTAGTAATGTCTGTGTTTATTATTAATCCTTTTCCTTAAGAAGTTTTGCTCGTAAATTATATTTGAGTTGCTATTTATAACTGATTGTGAATTAACACTATTTTTGGTAACAGAATAAGTTGGAAAAGCAAATAGTTCTGTGTTCTATCATCAAATGTAATACATCAAAATAAGGATGTTATGACAGAAAAAAGAAATCTTGTTCCATTTTTGTCAGCATCAGTTCATTTCTTCATTTATAGGAAACCTTGAGGAATGTTTAGCAAAATGCTGACAAGTAGGCTTCAGAGGAATCTAATTAGTAAATTTTTTCTTGGATAAATGGAGAATAGAAGGTAATTATAGAAACTCAAAGTTAGTCTTCAAATTAAAGCCTAACTTAAATATAGTTTAAAAGCCTTTATCTCTTTAAGCTCACATCTCTTACTGCTTTTTGATTTTGTGGTGGTTCATCCATATTAATGTACCTAACGACAGACACCCTGCAAAGCTGAGAATGAACCTTTTCCTCTGACATAGCAGCGGAGGATGATGGTACAAAGCGTGTCTTTCAGTGTGTATCTGCATGGACTCCAGGTCTGAGAGAATGATATATACTTCTACTTTATGCCTGCAAGATTCAAAAGGCCTTTTCAAATATTCATGTCTTTTTTTTTTCTTCTTTTTATTCTCTACCGGTACGAGTTATGTGATGAGAAGAATGTCAGAATCTCTGGAGTTTTATTTTAAGTTTTATTCTTGCCTGAGGGGGGAAATATATTGAAAATTTGCTGGTCAAGCTGTTCGCATTTTCTCATAACATGTCTAATAATGGCAAGGCAGTTTGTTCAGATAATTTAGTCAGACCTTGCAGAGTCACCGTGATAGACTATGGAGTGAGTTATTGGGCAGTGCCAGGCAATCAGTCAGTAACACCTGGAGATAACGGGCCCCTTTGTGCTTCATGTTAGAAGCACAGAAAAGTTAAAGGGGGTTCAGAGATGAGGGATTTTTTTTTTTGGCTCAATTTTGATCCTTCTTCCCTGATCGTGGTTCAACCCAGGTCATAACTTCCTCATGTGTGATGTGCCAGGTTAACAGGATTTGTACTGCTTTGGGCCATGTCACCATTCCTCATGCCATCCTAGCTATGGAGTGTTGCTGACCCAGGACACGAGAGCACGGCACCTCTCCCCACTAACCCAACCTCTGCCTGAAAGGGTTGCGTGCGAGTAGTTTTTTCAGTATACTCACTATTCCCTGCTGTGCTTTGTCTTTTTTATTCTTCACGGTTTCGGAAACTTGAATTATACATACACATACATTTCACCTAATGTCCTCTTCTTCCATAAGATTTCTGGATACACTTTAAAAATAGTTTTAAAAATTTTTCATCACTTCTGAGCTTCACTTTTCTTCAACTAGGAGGGAAAAAAATGAGAAGAAAATCACCAGCTGGTGGGAAAGTCATTTGGAAGATGTTAGCCAATTAACCTTTACATAATAATTATGAATTAATAACTTTTTTGTCCTCAATAAAATTCCTGTATTTAGTTAGCTTCAGGGAAAATAGAAGAGGAAAGAGAAATAAAATCACAGCAAAGTGATTCATCATATTATAATAAAACAGAGTTGTGGCTGTAAGGACCTATAGTTTTTATTTTTTTTTTTTAAACCAAGAACATGTATTGGTACATTGTCCATATATTGATCACATTTAACATGTTTCTTTTGTACCTGTTCATGGTGTCTCTTGGTTCTCTCCCCCTACCCTCCCCTCCCTTCTGTTCCCTCCATCCCTATTTACAGCAGGTTTATTTACAATTCTCCATGATTTCCCTTTCCCCTTTCTTTCCGTTTTTTCCCTTCCTGCTTTTCCTCCTTCCCTCTTTCTGGTACTCCTCTCCTTTGTATATTATCTTCCTTTCATATGATATCCGTTACACTACTTTGAAGGACCTATAGTCTTTAAATCTACCCGACATAAAAGGGATGAGGGAATTAAAACTATAATTTCCCAAGTATCAGAATATCAGCTTGATTGGGAGTGAAGTAAATAACTTGTCAACCCCTTTCTCATAATGGGAACAACCACACTGGGATATAACATGTGTTAGAAAAAGTGATTAAAATGATCCAATCCAGTGCACTAAAATTTTAAACAAGTTTTTACTATCAACACAGAAAGAGTATTCACTGGGAATAGCAATAATATCCACTTATGCAAAAATATCTTTTGACATGTGATGAAAACATAACCTCTGGATACACATTCTCTCTTTTAGGTTTTCATTGGGAATTATGCCTAAGTGTTTAGGGCAGGATTTAGTCCAATAAATAAACTGAAAATTTTGTAACAAGTGCTAGAGTAATACATATTAATTCTGAACAGATTGACACTGTAATTTGGGATAAAAAACATAATGATTACAGAGCACAGTCAGTGTAAGTCTGGTCTGATGGACTGGAACAGATGTGTCCACCTGTTTAGGGCACAGCGCTGCATCATTTGGGATGCATAATGTGACTTAGGTCCATAACATAAGCTATTTGGAAAAGTACACAGGTTAGCAAAGAGGAGAAATATTGACTCCTGGGTCATTCTTTATTTCTCCTTCTATGTAACCACTGAGGTCAAAAAAGCATAGCTGAGCACACTAAAGACTAAAATAAGAGATGAGCCAGCGGAGATGTAAGCATTGTTACAAGCCATGCCTCGCAGATAATTTGGAAAGTTTCATGAAGGGCATTTGAAGGACACGAGTGTGGCATAGATTTAGTTTTCATTTTCATAAAATCAATACATTCTGTGTAAGTTAACTCAATCTGAGGGATTTTTAAAATGCTAAACTGAAATAAGAAAGATGGAAAGAGACTCCGATATTACAATGTTCGTGCCTGGGGCATTCCATGTATCCAAAACAAGTAAGATTAGGCTTCTGTGCATATTTATCCTTTGAAATCACAGGGAAAATAAGTTTTTTATTTTTTTTTGACAGATTATACTACATGTCATTACAGGGTAATTTTACTTTTTCTTAAGATAGAAGGAAATATCTTTTTACTACGGTAATAAATCTGTCTTTCTGCTATATGAAAAACCTAATCATAACATTAGTCATTTTAAAGACAGGCTATTATGGATATTACTATTAAAATATCTTTCCTGTCTATACTCTCCAAACTTGCTTATTTGAATTTATTAACGATATTGTGTATGTGTGTGTTATTCTCCTTTACCTCTTGTCTCTTTCACTCTTTGGGTATTTAATCAATCATTAACCTATAGTGTCTCTGTCAGTGTAGGAATGAAACATAATTTTGTTATATCTCAATATACGAAAACAATGCTTTAAGGTTACTTGTAATCTCCAAAAGCACATTTTGTAGATATTTTCTATTAAGAAATTTATTTGTGTATAAATAAATATAGAGGCAGATAGGTGATTAGTAGTACCCTAAGACTAGGTTGTAGGAAGACTGGTGGGTGAGAGACAAGGGGTACAAGGTACACATTGTGGTGATAAAATGGGCTAAAATTGACTGTGATGATGGTTGAACTTACCTGGTGAAGATATTTATACAGTTTACATGGTTAAACTGTATGGCATATGAAATATATCTTGATAAGTTATTTAGAAAAACAAGTAGACATGCACTCTCAAATGGATGAGACTACTTGATCTAAATGGAACTGTGGCAAAGAATGTGGGGAATTAGGTAAATGGCAAGGAATTGAGGACAGGTGGCATAAGATTCAGGGAAGAGTCTCAGAGTGGTTAGAAATTAACCAGGAGAAATTAGATGGGTGAGGTCTTGAGAGATGTGATAAGCCTTGAATTATTAACTAATTGATTATTCGTTCTGTATTGTGGGTTGAACCCTGGCCTTTGCACATTGCATTTTTCTTTTCTCTTTTTTAAAATTGGAGATAAAAATCTTAATAAGTTACTAAATTCCCAATGTGGATTCAAAGTTGGCTTCTTCCTGCCTTGGCATCCCAGGGTGCTGGCATTACAGGGATGTGCAACTTCAGTTGGATAAATTAATTTTTAATGTAGTAAAAAGCATAAATAACAAATTTTATCATTGTAACCATTTTAAATGTAGAATTCAGAGGAGTTAAACATATTTACCCTGTTAGGTAACCAATCTCTAGAACTTTTTCATCTTGCAAAGCTAAAATTCTATACTTGTTAAAAAGCAACTCTTCATTTTCCCTCCTCTCAGACTCCTGGGAAGTACAATGACAATAAATCACTGAATAACCAATAGTAAAAACAAGACAGGGACTGGGGATTTAGCCCAGTGGTAGAGCGCTTGCCTAGCAAGCACAAGGCCCTAGGTTCAATCCCTGGTATCAAAAAAAAAAAAAAAAAAAAAAAAAAAATTTTAAAAAAAAAAAAAAAAAAAAAAAAAAAAAAAAAAAAAAAAAAAAAAAAAAAAAAAAAAAAAAAAAAAAAAAAAAAAAAAAAAAAAAAAAAAAAAAAAAAAAGCGAGATATTTTTAAAAATAACCAAATGAAAATACTAAAATCAAAATATGAAATGAAAATATTACAATCAAAATATCTGGTATGAGTGACAAAATTTCTAGAAAACATTTAGAGAAAATTCTAACTGAAAAAAGAATCAGAGAGGCTGGAGATAAATAGAGATCATAGAATGTGAAGGATGAGAGAAAAAAAAAGTGAAGAACTCTCAACAGAGTTTCAGAACAACGTGGTTGTCAAAGCCTGAGTCACGTCATTAAATGCATCCATTTATGTCCAGAGAGAACAAGGAAAGAGAATGAGAGAGAAAAGCACAGAAAAAAATATTTAAAGAAATAATGCCTAAAAACGTCCTAAAGTGATGAAAATGATTAATTTACATATCCTGCAAACTAAATAACTCCAAGTAGAATAAACGCCAAAAAGTGTACATTTTGACAAATCGTTGTCGAAAAGCTGAAAACCAAGGAAAAAATAATATATTTAAATCTGTAAGAGAATAGCAAGTCATTGGGCACATACACGCAAAAATCTCAGATTAATAGTTGACCTCTCATTAAAACAATGGAGCCCCACATTCAGTGAGACAAAATTAAGTGTCATAACTTAAAACCAAAAATCTCATGTCTGTCAAACCATCTTTCAAATATGGAAGCACAAGAAAGACATAACAAGAAAAGCAAATAAAACAAGATAGAGAACTTGCTACTGGAAGACTTACTTTACAGGAATACATACAGAATTTCAGCAGACTGAAAGCAAAGTCACAAGATACTAATTTAAATCTTCACAAAAGATATAATTACCTCATTAGGTAATTTTGAAATGCAGTTTAATTGCATATTTTTTCTATGATTGAAAATATGAAGAGATCTAAAATAAGTAAAGAGATCAAAATTGTGATTTAAAAACCTCCCACAAAGAAAAGCCTGGGCCCAGACATTTCTCTGGTGAATCCCATTGAGCATTCAAAATAGAATCAATGCCAGTTGTTCACATAAGCTTCCAGAACATACAGAATTAGGGAATATTTTTCTACTTATTCTATAATGCCATTTTTATCCTGATGCTCAAACCAGGCAAAGACGTCAAAGTAAAAGAAGGTTATAGAACAATAGATCTTATTAATATTAGGACACGTACACAAGAAAGTGCTTCAACAAGATAGTATCAAACCAAACCCAGCAACATACAAAAAGAGTTACACATCACAGGCAAGTGAGATTTAACTTAGGAATGGAAGACTTGTTTTAACATCCGTTATGATTTAGGCCTAAAACATCCCACAAAAATCTTTTCTTTAGAGATGAACCTTTTGGATGGTGTTTGCACCATGAGGTAGCTATACTCATCAGAACATTGATGAGTTCGTAGCTGACTGCTGCTTGGAAGTAGGGCCTGGTCAAAAGTGGTAGATCACTGTGGGCATGACCTGAAAGGGTTTCCACGGCTCCTCGCTCCTCCACGTCTCTCTCTCTCTCTCTCTCTCTCTTTCTCTCCCTCTATGTCTCTCTCTGTCTGCTCCCTGGGCACCATGGGTTGAAGAGCTTCCCACCACCTGCCTTTTCACAATGCCATTTCTGCAAATGAGCCAGCTAACTGTGGACTGAATCCATGAAACGCTGAACCAAAATAAACCTCTTCTCCTTGAACTTGCCAGTGTTAGGAGTTTTGTCCAGGAGATGGAAAAGTCAACTCATACAGAAAATTGGTGCCAGGAATGGAGGTCATTTCAAGAAAACCCAATATTCAGGCTCTTCCACGGGTACTGCTGGCTGCTTTTAGTCAGTTTTATAGTAAGAATCAGGAGCAAAAAGCAGACTTGAATAATGTGATTCTTGGTCAGAAAGAATCTGTAAAGTAAAGGAATGTGTGATTGCTGAACAGAGGAGCATTAAAAAGAAGTCAAATATTTTACATAAGGATACTAGAAAAGATGGCTAGAAGGCAGTACAATAACCAGCAAGACCTTATCTATCACAAGCTCAGGGTACAAAGTTGTAAAATTTTCATTGAGAAGAAAGTCTCTGGGTCCCCTACTCAAGAAGGACCACCTAGGGAATTGGTCCCCCGGATTCTCAGGCTCGGTCATCTGGGCACTCTGATGCTTCTCCAGCCCTGGTCCAAGTGATCCAGGTTACTTCTTGAACTGGTGCCACACCTGGGCGTCATCCATGTGGCATTGTTTTTTCAAGCCTTCATAGTGTTGTGGGACCAGGCAATGTGCCTCTGAGAGGACAGTGCGTTAGTCTGTGAGTGTGAAGCCAAAGGTACAGTGGAGACCCCAGGAGGTGGGAGATGCTAGGCATGTGGAACATCTGCTGGGGAAAACCACAAGCAGCGAGTGGTGGTAGCTCAAAAGAGAGGTCACGTGGACTACAACCTGCAAGATGTTAGGGATCGAGCTGCTCAAGCCCTTGTGCTCATGTTTCACCACCGTGCACCCCACATCTGGACACAGAGCTACCGAATGTAATGTTTTCCTGCTAGATTGTGGTCTTGCTTATGTCCGATTTTGTTCTGTCCCTATTTCTCCCTTTGACATGCGAGTGTTTACTCTGTGCCATTGTATGTTAGAAGTACTTATTTTTGGGTGTTACAGGGGCTCACAGCTGAGAATTTGCCCTGAGTCTTAGCAACTCTGGATTTGGACTTTTAAGCAATACTGGAACTGTTAAGACTTTGGCAATGCTTTGAGATGGTCTGCTTGTATTTTGTACAATGAGATGGACACGAACATTTTGGGAGCCGGAGAGGGAAAGTACAACACTGTAGTGGAAGGTGTGTTACCCTAGCAATTTCTCCTGTGGGGAATAGGATAGAAATGTGAGGAGAAGAAGGAAAATTTTCTGAATAATTTTGATATAAAAGAAGTGTGAAGCAAGTATGGTGTTTATCAGAAAGTGTAGAGTGAAGACTGAATGATTTCAGAATGTTGTGATTTTCATATCCCCTTACAAGCTTTCAACTTGAGCAGGTATGGTGGTGTGTTCCTATAATCCTAGCCCTTAAGAGGCTGAGGCAAGAGGATTGTCTTGAGTTCAAAACCAACCTGGAATACATAGCGAGACCCCATCTCAAAAAATAAACAAACAAAAAGATGAATTGTTAACCTCTGAGACCCTGTCGCAAAAATTAAACAAATGAAAAGATGAATTGTGAATTTCAAGTAGAGAATTGAATTATCTTGAATTTACTCTTTGGCATTAAAACTGCTTCTTTCATGTAACATAGTTTCAGTGATACTCTTCCTCCAAAAGAAAAATAATCTTTGTGACTATTTTCCTATTTCTCCAAATGGTAATAAATTTCATATCCATGACAGATGCATATTAGGAAGAAAATTAATGGATGCCTCAGTCCATTGACTAGGGCTTAATTCACTTGGAATCTCAGCTGAGACTGGGTGAGAGGACCATCAAATGCTCCCCATATTCACAGAAGCCAAAGACACAAGTATAGTTAGGCTTTTGAAATCTGATGTTTCTTAGAAAAAGAGTCAGTTTGACCATGTTTTAAAAGTTTTTTTTTTATTTTATTTTAAACCAGGAACATGTATTGGTACATTTTACATATAATGGTTACATTCATCACATTTATTTTGTACCTGTACATGGTGCATCTTGGTTCTCCCCCCTCCTCCCCGCCCCTCCCCTCTGTTCCCTCCCTCCCTAATTAGAGCAGGTTTATTCTTAATTTTCCATATTTTCCCTTTCCCTTTTCTTTCCTTTGTTGCCTTTCTGCTTTTCCCCTTCTTTCTTTCTAGTACTCCTCTCCTTTGTATATTATCTTCCTTTTATATAATATCTATTACACCTCTTTGTCCTTATTTACAGTTA
>PVJO010006161.1:0-91572 GCA_004026905.1 Hystrix cristata
GGCAGGCGCCCCCTGATGCTCCCAGGAGGAGCTGAATGCCCCTTTCCCCACGTGCTGAGATGGGGGCCTCACCTTCCTGACGGCTGTGTGACCCTGGGCAGGCGGCCACCCCCGCTGTGCCTGTGGTTTCCGCCGTGGCACCCTCTTCTCCAAGTTGGGCTGCAGTGTGACTTCTCTGCTGTCCTCTTTTCCCTGCCCCGTCACTGTCTGGAGTCCCCTGGTTTGCAGTCTGCCTGGGTTTTCCTGTGGTGCCGGACACGTGGCTGCCAGGCCCTTGAGACGTGGCCACTGAGGACCCATTTCGTTCCCACGTCCCTGGCCACACTTGCTGGTTTCCTGAAGCTGTGATCTTGGTGGCATCAAGCATGTGACTCGCTGCCTTCCGGCTCCCGAGGCCGCCCCCAGTTGCTGGGTCACGCTGACTTCTGCGCCCGTGTCGCACTCCCCACCCCAGGACGTCCGGGGTGTGCATGCAGTGGGCCAGACGCCCCGGCCCTTCTCCTGTCTTCCACCTGCCCAGGACAGAGTTCTCTCGGCAGATGGCAGGGAGGGAGCTGGGCACCGGGCACCAGCGGAGGTCCCCAGAGAACAGCCGCAGAGCCCCGGGGCACAGCCGGTGCCCGGGAAGGGACCCGGGGAGGGGGAGGGGCGCAGCAATGACAGCGACCCGGCGGCGAGAAGGCGTGTCCTGCCCCCAACTCGGCCTGAGCTCCAGCTGCGCCCGCCCCACAGGCCACAAGGCTGAGGCCGGAGGTCACCTCCTGGCCCCGCGTGTCCCCACATCCTCAGCTGACCCAACAGGCAGCGGGCGCCTGGAGCTGTCAGCTGCGATTCCCGGCGGGCTTAGTCACCCACACAGTGACATTTATTTCTGCCCTCACCCAGGGGCGTGGCAAGAATTAATTATTTAGCACCGAGGAAGCACTTTGAACATGAAAAGTGCCAGGAGAACCTGCCCTTGTGCGAAGGGTGGCGCCTGCCGTGTGAGGCTCTGGGGTCAGCGCTGGGCCGGCGGAGGAGGAGGAAGCAGGAGAGAGGGTCACGCCGTGCCGGGCCGGCTAGCGAGGACACTCGCTGGTCAGAGGGGACCTTCTCGGACACGCACCCCATTACACAGATGAGGAGACTGAGGCGGCACCCACTGTGCTCACATGTGTGTGTGCGTGTACGTGCGTCCACATGTGTGTGCACATGTGCGAGTGAGTGTACAGTGTATGTGCATGTGTGTGTATCTCTGTGCACACACGTGTGCATGTGTGTATGTGTCCATGTGTACGAACATGTACGTAAGTGCACATGTGTATGTGCATGTCCGTGACCTACACGTGTGTGTGTGCACAGGTGTATTTGTGTGTGTGTGGACATCAGCGTGACCCTGGTGACCATGGCCCTTGGTCCCCTCCCCCAGGCAGGTGGCTTCGGGGCACCAGGACCCCCAGCGCACGACCTTGGCCAGCCTTGAGCCCGGCCGCCCACCCCGTCCCACCATCCTGGTGCCAGGGCACAGCGGCACGGGCAGCAGATGGTCTGCTGGGGCCTGAAGTTGGCCTTGACTCCGTTTCCCCAAAGGAGCCTCTAGGCTGCAAGCCGCCAGCATGCGGGGTGCCGTTCCCCGTCTCTCGGGGACAGAGGTCAGGATGGGTGCCCCGACCCCGCGGGAGACCCGACGGAGGTGGTGACTGGCTTCTCCAGGCTGCTTTCTGCCCCGGCTCAGCTCTGCCTTAGTTTACCCCAGCACACCCCAGTGACTGCCTCGAGCCTCAGTCTCCCTGTCCGTATGTGGAGCAGAGTGAAGGAACAGCCCGCGGAGCGGCACGCTCTTCGGGCCGGCTCCCGTGAGGCCGAAGCTCACTGCGGGCTGGTGTCAGGACGGATGTGGGCAGCGTCCCCTCGGTATTGAGGACTACATCTGGGGCCCATGTGTCGAGCCCTCTAAGCCGCTAAATTGCTCCGGCCGGGCTTGCTCTTGAGACCCCCCTGCCTCAGCTTCCAGAGTGCCGGGACGACAGGCGTGCGCCACCATGCTGGCTCCATTACTCCTTTTCAGGTCATAAAACTGCGCCCTGGAGAGATGAAGTGCCCAGCCCAAGGCCACTCAGCTAGAAAGTAGACACGGGGACAGATGGCACGAGGAGGGGGGTCCCTGGTGGCTGGGGCTGGCGGCTGACAGGCCTGGGGGCTCCCGGCGCGGCCACCCCTGAGATTGTCACTGCTCGCCGTGTGCCGTGACCCAGAAGCGGCCCCAGCTGTAAATCAGGAGGCTGCCTCAGGCACGGAGGCCCTGCCACCAAGGCTGCCCGTGGCCGCTCGAGGACAGCTCGCCGGCCCCTGGAGGCCGCTGCCATGGCGACGCGCCAGCCGCCTTGTCCTGGGCACCGCGGGGGCTGAGACTGAGCGCCAGCCTCTCCCCCCTCCTCTCCGGGGTCACGGCGGGGTCCCGGGAGCTCCCCACCCACCCAGAGCTCAGAGACACCCGGCTCCTCCTGACCCGCCCAGCTGAGGGGGCGCCTGGCCAAGGGGCGCCGGGGCAGCGCCCAGGCCGGTCAGCTGGCGTGTGTGGGGCTGAAACCACAGAGCCGGTGACAGCCAGACAGCAGGGGTGAGCAGAGGAAGGGCTGGAGCCCCGACCCGCACCTGCTTGTACCTGTGGGAATGTCACAGCCCAGCCGCCTGAGGTGCCAACGCTTCGCTGCCCCCGGGAGCCCCGGCCGGGGCCACAGGTGCTGGTGCAGGACTGGAAGCCAAATCGCTGATGCCGATTCCGCGGGGTTTTCAATGCAGCTCAGGTGGGCCCAGGCCCCAGAGAAGCAGGTGCTGACTCTGGCAGAAGACAGGCGCACTCGAGGCCCTGGGAACCAGGAGGAGGTCGGGTCGGCCAGGGCGCCTTAGAGAGCAGGTCATAGAAAAACCCTAATCCCAGCAGCTTTCGCGTGATCTGTGGTTTGCCACAGTGGGCAGTCCTGAGGCTCCGAGCTCCGTCCGGGCCACCTGACTGAGCAGCTGACACGGGCTTCAGGACGTGGTTCTTTGCCTCCTCTTTCCTGCCACCCTCAGTGTTGGGATTCCCCTCCAGGTCCCAAGATGGCTGCAACAGATCCGGTCATCACATCCCCACGGAACAAAGTACAGGTGTGTCCTCCTTGTTCCACTTTTAAGAGAAGGTAAATATTCTCCAAGTCTCCCCCAGGGGAGTCCTCCTCATGTCTCACTGGCTGGAACTGCATCATATGAGTAGCCCACAGAGCGAATGTGGTGACCTTGATTGGCTTAGATTGGGAAGGCTGGTGGGCTGTGGCTCACTAGCCAGATATGGCCCCAGACTTGGCTTTGTAAACAAATTTATTGGAATTTATTGGTGCAGTGGTGCACGCCTGCCATCCCAGGAGGAATATGACAGTCCCCAGTGAGGGGGCAGTGGGGACGGAGGAAGTCCTGTCATCCGTGCACACGTCCAGTGCTTGAAGTGTCCCCTCCCATGCCGAGGAAACAAGGGAGTGAATTCCCAAATCAGATCCCTTCCCTGGACCGGCCAGGCCCACAGCATGTGGCCCTGGGCTCCTCCTGACCTCTTTTCCAGTGTGTCAGCTGGCTGCCTGGCCTCTGCTCTCTTCTGGGCTGCAGAGTCAGCAGCAGCCTCAGGGCCTTTGCACCCGCTGCTCCCCAGCAGGAAGGCTCCTCCTGCAGACATGCAGATGGTGGCTCCCTCTGCACAAGCTTCTGGGTGACATCACTCCTCAGGGCCAGACCCCCCCACCCAGTACCCAGCACCCCACACCCACTCCATCCCCACTGCTGGACTCTGCAAGCCCCGCCTGCCTGGGTTGAAGGCCCCTCGGGCCCCGCCTGCCATGATTTCCAGACAGGGCCCTTCTCTCTGCTGAGACACTCTGTCCCCAAGCCACCGGGTGCCAGGACAGGACTGTGGATAGCAGCGTGGCGCCACCGTCCTGGCCCCTGATCCTGGGTGCCCGAGGGGCCTCGGGCTCCACCAGTCACCGTGTGACCCAACAGAGCTCGTTCTCTTCCTGTTTTCTTCTTCAGTGACGCGTGCGGTCCCGAGTGGCGGCTGAGAGAATTCCCAGGACTCTAGCAGGTGGCGAGAGGTCCCGGCTGGCATCCCCCCGGCGCCCGGCACAGAGGGGACAATGACGGGGCCAGCACAGGGCTGACCTTTAAGGACACACACTGCGAGGACCACAGCGATCCCAGTCGGCCACCGCTTTCACTGTTCCCATCTGATGGACAAGGAACCGAGAGAATGGCACTAGCAAAGGTGGCACGGGCTCAGGGCCAGGTGGCTTCGGTCGCAGTGGCTGGGGGACACCCCGCCACACCCCCTCCGGGCACGGCGGTCCCAGGCTCCCGGTGCCGCTGTCTGTGTGTCGCTGCTCAACTTGTTTTCGTTTAACTCCCACGCACATCATTTGGTGCTGGGCAGCGTGGTCACGACACTACTGGGTTGTGTCCCTCGCCCTGGCCCGTGAGACAGCCGTGGTGATGTCTGGGTCAAAACGGTCCGTCTCCAGTCACCTCGGGTTGTCAGGACATAGTCCCCGGAGCATGACGCCCGGAGCGCTGTGGGAGAGCCAGAGACCTGGTGACTGGGCAAGAGGAGGCCTGAGGCCTGCTGCTCCGCCCCCCGGTCCCTGGGAAGCCACGAAGAAGCCCTCCACGCCCCCAGTTTACCTCCCGTGCCAAAGCCTCTCTGTCTCCGGAGAAGCCCAGAGAAGCCGGGCCTCTCGCCTGGGGCAGTGGAGGCTTCTGGGGCTGGCAGGAGTCCTCACGCAGCCACAAGGCCACTGCCACCACAGCCCAGCTCTCCGCCCCTAAGAGTGACTCACTGCAGAATCCTGCTGAGTGTCAAACCCGTGGGCAGCCTTGGGGAGCTGAGTCTCTGCTGGCTTAGACCGCCCAAATGCCCCATGTCCCCAGCTGCCTCTGGCCAGCAAGGTGTCCTCCGGTGAAGAGGCGCCTGGGGGTGGGCGGAGGCCTCCCTTTGACGCTCTGTTCAGTGACTTCTGTGCAGCCCTTCGCGAAGGGGGCGGTGACCAGTTTGGAGGTGCAGGGCCATCTCCCTCCCACAGGTCATCCATCCTGCAATGGTGGGGTTGTGGGGCCGGCCAGGTTCCCAGCTCCCCATGGGGTGACCCAGAGTGAGTCACGTCCAAACCAGGGCAGCGTGGCCGATGTCGCTTTCCAGCCACAGTGCAGCAGGGCAGGAGGCTGCCGGGACTGAGTGAAGGCCTGGGACTCTGTGCGAGTTCACGGCCACATAGATCCTGACCCGGCATGGGAGCTGCAGGTGCCAGCGCTGTGTTGCAGACAGGGAGACTGAGGCACAGAGTGGCTAAGTAGCCCGCCTGATGTCACACAGCTAGCTGGGCAGGGCGGCCTGTGTTGTAATCCCAACTACTCAGGAAGCTGAGACAGGAGGATCACAATTCAAGGTAGACCTGGGCAATTCACCAAGATACTGTCTCAAAACAAAAAGGAAAATTTTAAAGGGCTCAGTGGTAGAGGGCGTGCCTAGCCTGAGTGAGGTCCCAGGCTGCATCCCCAGCACCGCACACGTACACATGTACACCTTCGACACGCACACATGCACACACATTGCACAGCTAGCAAAAGGCCAATTGGAATCTCCAGGGCTGCGAAATAACTGCAGGATGGCAGCAAATGATTAAATCACACCATGGTTTGCCTGCTGAGCGCTGTGGGTGTTGGGTGGCTTCCTAAGGGAGGTGGAATGAGGCCTCCAGCTGAGATGCAAAGGCCCTGGGGCAGCCAGGGGGCTGACTGAGAGAGCCTGGAGATGGAGAAAACCCAGGAATAGAGCTGGTGCTCAATACATGGTAGCGGTGGATGCTGAAGGGCACACTGGGTTAAACTGCTGTGGTTTCTCCCTCTGCGGAACCATGCCCAGCCCCAGAACTGGGTCCTGATTGGTCCAACATGGCCACACCCCAGCCAGAGATTGGCCAGTCTGATCATGTGACACAATTCAGCCAACCACTGGTGAGGATGCTGCGGTCTGTGTGTCCAGCAGGGATCCGTCCCGGGGTCTCCAGCCGGTGGGAGTGACCCCAGCAGTGACGCCGTCTGGACCTGGTCCCGGCCTAAGCAGCACCTCCCCTGCCGGCCAGGGACCTCCAGCCTGTCCCCGCCCGTCCCTCGGGCAGTGCAGCCGCGGCCTGGGACTGTGCCCACCGCTTACCGCGTGGGCCGCTTTCCTACTCTGGGGCCTCCCAGCTCCCCTCCTACGACGTACTCTGAGGTCCAGGCTTTCCGGTCTTCTTTCCAGACTTCGCGCGAATCTGGTGCCTGGTAAGTGGCAGGGACTCATCCAGCGTGTGTCCCTGTGAACGAACCTGCAGGCCTGAGCTGCGGAAGGGAGTCCTGCAGAGCCCGCGCGGACTGGCTCGTCCCTCTCTCCTGTCACTGTCCTCCACCCTCTGTGTGCCCTCCCGCCATATCACCTGCTCTCCGCCCAGCCGCCTTCACCCGGGGAGCCCCCTCACGCCACTCTCTGGGCCCCGATCGGCCCACACTGCTTTGCTTCCGCTGGAATAACAAAGCCTACAGGGTATCTGACCCTTCCCAGCCACGTGACCTCAGCGAGTCAGGAGCCTCGGTTTTCCCACCTGTGAGATGGGGCAGGGTGAGGCCACCACACAAAGTGTGAACAGGACAGGCCTCCCCTGGGGACCTCCCCTCTGTGTCCTCCACAGTGGCTCAGACTTCAGGTGTGACCCGGCCAGTCCCTGCCGCTGCTTCCCAGAGAGGGGGACGCTTAACGGCTGCAGGGACAGCCCTGGCACAGAGCCCGCAGTGCAAGGTGTCCCAAGAGCATGTGAGTGGCTTCCCCCCCCAATACTGGGGATTGAACCCAAGGTTCACCCTACTCCACACCCACAGCCCTTTTTTATTTTGAGACAAGGTCTTTTAAACTTGCTAAGTTGTAGGCTGGGCTTCAACTTGAGACTCTCCTGTCTCAGCCTCCCAGAGTGCTGGGACGACCAGCACAGGCCACCACGGCCATCTCAACTGGCCCCTTCATCGCCCCAGCTGGCAGGTGGCTTGGCTCCCTCCGTGCCCTCACGCCCTCACTCTCACGCTTTGTCACACACAGCACTTTGTCACTCCGACACTTCCCAGCGCCGCCTCCACTTCCTCTCCGCACCCCTTTCTATTTGGGGAAGGACACAGTGTTTCCGTCCTCCAGATGTGCAGCTGCAGGGATACTCTGCACCTCAGGGAGGAGGGACAGGAATTCCTGTATAGTCCCCACTTGAGAATGACAGATGCAACCAAAGCCTGCAGAGCAATGGCTCCTGCCAGGCTGGTTCTGAGTGGGTTTGTGTAAACTCACTCAGCAAATCCTCAGGGAAACCCCGAGCAGAAGGCGCTTACTATCTCCTTCCCATTTTAGTCAGGTTACAGGGGCACAGAGAGGGGTGGTGACCTGCCCAAGGTCACACAGCCTCACGAAGCAGTTCTGAGGATTTATTTCACCAGTATTTGCACTGAGCCGCATCTATCAAAAACCCTGAATAGCAGCAGTTTGCCCAAATAAGAGGTTTCTGCTTCTCTCTTGATGAGACACCTGAGATGGCCTGTCCCGGGCTCCGAGGGCAGACCCACCGTGACGTGGAAACTCGGGGTTTTTCTACCCCTTTCCTTCTCATAGCCACCTCTGGTCACAGGGTGGCTGCTCCACCTCCAGCATTGCGTCTGTGGTGCGGGCAGGAGGAGGGGCAGAGTGAAGGGCCGATGCTAACTTCTGCTTCCCCACCCGCTGACACCCACCTCTATCTTACTGGCCTTGCTAGCAGAGGAAGCAGGAAAGTGGGGTGTAGACGGTGGCACTACTGTCCTGAACAGAATCAGGGTTTCGTTAGTAAGGAAGCAGGGGTGTGTGGATGTCGGTGTTACAGCCAGCACTGTAGACCCCACAGCAAGCCTGCGATTCCACAGGAACTGTGGTGTAGACCAGACGGGTCCAAGTGCCCCGGCTGGGAAAAGAGGCGGAGCCGGGCCCCGGTGTGCAGCTCAGGAAGGCCGGGTGGGCCTGAGTGAGAAGTCCTAAATTAGCCAGGTGGCCGTGCTCACCAGGCATCCCAGCACTCTGGGAGGCTGGGGCAGGAGGATCACAAGTTCAAATCCAGGCTAGGTAATTTTGCAAGATGCCATCTCAAAATACAAAGTATAAAAGGGCCGGGAATGTACTCAGGGTGAAGGCCCTCGATTCAATCCCCAGTACTGTAAATAAAAGAATTTTTAAAAAGAGAAAAGATGTGAATTGACTTTAAAAGCAACAAAGAACGCGATGGTGTGGCTGTGAGGACCCACGGGGCTCAGAGTGGGGCGTTTGGAGGAGCAACAGGCCCTCCCCCGCCCGCCCCTCCAGGGAGAGCAGCCAGAGTGCAGGGGGCACAGCGGGAGCAGCCCGGGAATCAGCGCCAGCCGCTCCGCCACCACAGCTCCGTGGGTCGGCAGGCGACAACTGGAAATGCCATCACCTCTCACTCCTTCGGTTGTTCCCGGGCACGTGCTGTGCTTCCCGCCCGAGTGCCCGGGACGAGGGCAGTGGTCACCCTCAGTGCAGGGGCCGGCTGCCAGTGCGGGGGCCACCTGGGCTGGGGGCAGCAGCCACACACGGCCACCGCCCACCCGCCTGTCACTCCAGTCCTTGGCGGTTGTGGCCCTCATTAGGGTGTGATGGTGTGGGACAGACACCAGACTGCAGCTCGGGCCCCACAAATCACGGTTATCCTGTGTCAAGAGAGTCCTGGGGACAGGCGAGGGGATGTGGCTGAGATCAGGACCAAGGTACTCAGCCCTGGGGACCTCCGCGGGCCGATCCTGTGGGCAGACTGAACTCAGGATCGCCATTTCCTGCACCACCGCCACCCCGCCAGCCCCCGACCCTGTGCCCGGCTGGGGAGCCAATACTGGGGATGACAGAGGGCCCAGCGCAGACGCCGTAATCGCCGGCTTCCTCCCCTGAATTTCAATGGCTTCCCTGAATCACTGCCCTTGACAAGATCAATAAAGCTGAGCGATGGCTGGACTAGGCCGTGCGGCCAGGAGCGGGAGTGGGGCTCCGGGCGCCAAGCTGCAGCGGCCGGCTCTCCCGGGGGCAGGCGGGCTATGGGGCAGTGACAGAGGATGGTCGGCAGGGACAAGCCGAAACCAGACAGGCAGCGAGCACCCACGTTCCGTCCCCCGGGCCCGGCGTCCCCCAGACCCCTCCCCCAACACAAATTGAGCAGAACTTCCATGTCCGGCATCCTGTGCCCTCTGCTGTCCCAAGTGACAGCTGCCCACGAGCAAACCTGTCTGCGCTTCGCAGACTGAAGGGGACGCGGGGCCCCCAAAACTCAACTCCAGTGGTGGAGGCTGAGCTGCAGGAAAAATGTCAGGGCAGAAACACTTTCATTCCAGCCAACTTCCCGTGATGAAGAACGAACCACTTCCGGGCAGGCCCAGGGTGGCTGCAGTACTTTCCCCTCCGTGCTGTCTGAGTCACTTTCCCATCGCTGGGACACACGCCCAACACCTCAGACCCAACAGGAAAGGCTCGCGTTGGCTCACCTTCCGGTCTGGGGTCGGCTGGCTCCAAGGCAGGGCAGAGGGGCCCGGCGAAGGCGCACTGCTCACAGCACGGTGGACAGGAAGCCAGAGGGAAGGGAGCAGCCGGGGAAGGAGATGGACCCTCTAGGCCACTCCAGGGACCACCCCTCCAACCAGGCCCACTTCCTAACAGCGAGTCTCCTAGAGCCCCGCAGCTCAGGCACCTTCCCAGGGTCCCGCCTAGGAGTGCACGAGGCTCTTGGGGGACATCTAGGTATAAACTACAACACGCGCGCGTGTCCCTTCTGTCCCCCAGCTGCACGACCTCAGGCAAGTGGGTCCCAGCTGCCCACTTAGACCACGCTGAGACCTGTGCAGGCCGAGTGGGAAACAGAGACCACATGCGGCCCAGCGCAGGGCCACACCAGAACCCGTGAAGCGCTCCTACTTGGAGACAGGCCCCGCAGACAGGATCAGGATGGGGCCACCTGGACTAGGGCGGCCCTAAATACAGTGACTGGTGACTGATGAGAAGGGGTCATGTGGAAGGTGGCCGGGAGCACAGGGCCAGTCCCCAGGACTGGTGCTGCTAGGACGCCTGCATGTAGCTTCTTGGGTGTGCCTGGGAGGGGGCCTGCTCTGCTGAGTGGAGACTCAAGGGTTCATCTCCTGAGGGACGGCGGGACTGTCCCCACAGCGGCCGCCTCTCCTTCCCCCTCGCCCTGTGCCCATTCTGCAGGGGCCTCTCTAACCCGGGCTGTGCATACAGTCAGCGCTCAACCAATGCACTCTTGCCCGGTGTGGCACGCACTTGTAATCCCAGCACTGGGGAGGCTGAGGCAGGAGGATCGCCGTGAGTTTGAGGCCAGCCCGGGCTACATAGTGAGGTCCAGGCCAGCTTGAAATGCACAGCAAGACCCCGTCTCAAAAAAAGAAGAAGGAAAAAAAAAAAGAAAAGAAATGCACAACCAGGAGGGGCTTTCTGAAGAGGGACAGGACGGTCCAGGCTCTCCCAGCCTCCGGCCCGCAGCAGCCCCGGGAAGGAGCGATATTAATACGTTCAACCCTAATCAAATCTGGGTAATTTCGCTCGAAACCTTTCCATAATTTCATCAGCGTTACGGATTACAATAGCAACAAATTAAACCAACAGGCATGAATTCAGTTGCTCAAGAGGAAAATGTAGCTTGATTTAGAAACGGATGTTACAGTTTATTAACCAATCTAAATTAATTCGATTTTGAGCCACTGTTAAATATACATTAGGATGTATCTCCCGCCAGCGGAGAGCCCGGGGAATGGTGGGAGATAAGATGGGGCAGGCGAGGCCAGCGGGAGCTCGGTGCTCAGGCTGGAGACCCGCAGGGGACGGAATCACAGACTCCATCTGCGCGGGCTTCAGCCGCAGTTCACAATCACAGTATCAGAGCAGGCCAGAGCATATGCAGCTTCAGGAACGGCAGGATCCAGGCGCCTGGGGACCGCAGGATCGGGTCTTCTCTGCTGCTCAGTCTGCCTTCTTCTCCCTGGACTCTGCTGCCAGGCAGGGCTTCCTCCCTAGAGACTGGACGGCACCGCAGCTCCTGGTTCCCTTCTGCAGCCGGACACCTCCCCGGAAGGGCCCTCCCAGCACGGGCGCCGCGCGAGCCCAGGCGCAACTCTCAGGCCCAGACTGGGGTCTCGTGCCATCTTCATGCTGGAGGGGGACGGTTAGCAGCCCCCCAAACACGGGGAGCCACACACACAGAGCAGGGGCGGGCGGTCACCAGAGCCCACACCCAAGGAGACCGAGGAACTCGCCGCTCAGCGGGCTGATGTCCTGGCCCCAGAGCTCTTCTGCCTCAGCCCCTGCAGCCCCGCGCACACCAGCTTGCATGGCAGACGGTCCCCTGTCCATCTGAGCTCACCTTGCAGGCCACCTACAGAGGTCACACTGGCCCCGCACCCACCAGAACTGACACTTCTTCGAGACCGAGGTGCACACCAATTGTGTCAGGCAAGTCAGGGATCAGCCTGGTTGCCTCTTCGGCCAGTGTGCTTGTGCAGTGCACAACGTATACACCGTGCATGGGAGGGCAGCGGCATGAGGCAGGCCAAGAAGACCCCACCTCACTATGGAGGCCTGCATCTCCCCGTGGGCATGACTCCAGGACATTGCACCATGACCACTCCTTCTGGCAGGCCTGGGTCTCCTCCCCTGCACATTCCCCACCCCCCCGCGCCAGTCCCATTTGTCTCACCAACTTGCTGCCCCTCTCTGGGCCTGGAAACTAAGAGAGAGGCGGGCGCCACCCCATCGGGGCCTCAGGCTCTGCAGCCCGGTGGCATGTGGGGTTCTGGGGACGGTCTTGCTAAGTTGCTAAATTGCCTGGCTGGCCTCAAACCTGCCATCCTCCTGCCTCAGCCTCTCAGAGCTAAGAGGGGAATGTTGACAGAGATGCACTGGAGAGGACGGCGCATGGCCATCGTGACATCAGAGGTGGAGCTGGAGCGACCTGTCCACGAGCCAAGGGACACCGCAACTGCAACCACCCAGACGCCCAGAGCCCCTGAACGGGAAGTCCAGCCTGAGACCTCAACTGGGCTGCGGGCACCGGGGCCGTGGGGAGAAAAACCGCTGCTGTTCTACCTTCCCGCACTCCCGTGCAACAGCAGCTCCAGGACACCAAGAAGCTGCAGCTGGCATCGAAGGGGGCACACGACACGGACGCACACGGCACACCCAGATGGGCCAGGGCAGAAAAGAAAGCCGGTCGGGGCACAGATGCGGGAGGTGCAGTGCGGGATGGCGTGGAGAAGCCTCAGCAAGAAGCAGTCACGGGGCTGAAAGGGGCCACGAGGAGCCGGGCGCAGTGGCACACACCTGTCATCCCAACACTCAGAAAGCTGAGGCAGGAGGATGGCTGGGAGTTCACGGCCAGCCTGGAATACATAGCAAGACCCTGTCAAACAACCAACAACCAAATAATACAGGAGGCAGTGGGCGGTGCGCACAGCTGGAAATCTCAGTCCCCAGCAGGTCCCTCCCTCCCTCCCTGTCCTTCCCCACGTCACACCCTGTCCTGTGCAGACTCCAGGAGCAAGGTCCTGCCACACACCAAGCGGCTCCAGCTCTGCATGCTCAGGAGCACAGAGCTTCGCACATGCTGTTCCTCCTGCCCCGATGCTGTTCCCTGTGCCTCACATGACCTGGTTGACATGTGGCGGCTTCTCCAGTCCACACGTGTCTACAATAATCAATGCACAAGCCTCTAGGCCGTCTCTGAGACACACATACCTGACTTAATCATCACCGAATGCCTAAGGGGGGAAACTGAGGCACAGTTGGCATATGGCAGATCCAGGATTTGGACCCAATTGCCCTCAAAGGCTGGCTGCTAACACCCCGAGGCTCCTGGACAGAGCTGCCATGGTCCCCCATAACCCTGACGTCAACACGCAAATGCACACGTGCACATGAGACGACTTGGCCCTGAATAGCTTCATGCCTCAGTTTCTCCTTTGTGACAGGGCAGATCAGAGCAACTTTGCCCACTGTCTCAGATCCGCTGCCCCAAAGTGGCCCAGGCCGGTGACATCATCGTCAAACCCCACACTGCCCGGGCGCCCACCACGGGGACACGGGCCACACACCGGAGTCCACGGAGCTGGGGTGCGGGGTGGAAGGACACCCACAAGGTGACCAGGACGATTTGCAGAAAGGGCTGTAGGCACACGGGATGCTGGCTCTGTGGTGGCTCCGGGGATCAAATGGGCCAGATCAGGGCGGCAGGAAGACGATGTCCTCGCCCCACAGAAAGGGGTCAGGTGGCGCCTCCTCAACCTCTTCAGATCCCAGAGAGCGGGGGCTGCATCCTGCCTGGAGGGGAGAAAAGGTGTATTTATCACTCAGGGCTCTCACCACAATGACAAAAATCCCAATTCAAACGGCTGAAGCAGCAAAGAGGATTCACTAACTCACATCACGGAAAAGCCAGGAGGTGCATGAGCTTCAGGTGCAGCTCGATCCAGGAGCTCAGCGCGGCACCACCAAGACTTGGTCTCTCCATTTCTCCTGGCTTGGTTCTGTTCTCAGGCAGACCGGCAACCCAGATCCACATCCCATCCGCTTGCCAGTACCAGAAGCAAGAGGCTCTGGCCTTCGGTGGTCCCCAAACTGGACTTCAGCGAGCCCTGCCTGGCTCCCGTGACCACCCCCACCCCAGGACAGTGCTCAGGAAGCGTGACGAGCTGATTGGCCAGCTTTGGTCACGCGCTCCTGGGGTGGGCGGGGCCAGCCCCTCCTGAGCAAGGTCCTCGGAGCAGCAAGGGCAAGGTTGAAGGTCGTCAGGGCAGCACCTGGGAAGACAGACGTGAGGCGCTAGGGACTCACAGCCCGGCCCACAGACAAGCTGCCTCAGCTCAGCGTCCTGTCCACGTCTCGCTGCTGCCCGATTTACAGCTGGCCACACTGAGTCCTAGAGGAGAAGCCAGCCCCTCACAGTCGCCCGCAGTGTCCGCCTGACCTGGGTCAGGGTCGCGCTCTGCCGCCCAGAGTAGGGACCTGCACCGAGCCGGGCGGTGAGTGCCCCAGGGGCTGCGCATAGTGGGGCCGCACTGGCGCTGGGGAAATGAGTGCGTGTCTCTGCGCACAGTAGGTGATTCACGGGTGTCTAATGCATGCACCGTGCCACTGCCCAGCTTCGGGAGCTTTCAGATCACTCATGGAGCTCGGCGGGGGAGGGGAAAGGGCACTTGAATGAATGAATAAATTAATAAATGCCTGACAGAAACCTTTCCTAGAGCCAAGCTCACTTCACTGAGCTACATCCTGGCTCCAGTCTTTAAATTTTGAGACGGGGTCGCTAAATTGCCCAGGCTGGGCTTGAACTTGTGACCCTCCTGCCTCAGCCTCCCAGAGAAGCCTCAGAGTGCAGGGAGTACAGGCATACATCACCACGCCTGGCTGGCCCATGGTCCTTGATGGAGAGCGCTTCAGAGTCGCTTGGAGAGGAACCGTGGGGGAGGGACTAGGGCTGGCCACAGCGGGAGGAAGCCAGGTCTGCTGGGCCCCAGGCCTCCCCCGCCCTGACCTTGCCGCCGCACCCGACAGAGCATCTATTGTGACGGGTAATTGGGTTCCGGTGTGTCCCCTCCCCGCGGGGGTGGCAGCAGCGGGAAACACAATCTGTTTTCTATTTGTCACGGCAGCCAGGAGCCCTCCCTCCCTCCGCGCTGGGCCAGTGCGGCGGTGACATTCCTTGGCCTGGCAGAGCAGGATTAGCGCCCCGTCCCAGCCACGGAGCCTGGCGGACGCTGATCCAGGGACCAGAAACCACAGCCGGCCTCCAGGCTCATTCCGTGGACAGCCGGGCCACGTCCTGCCTCCTTGCCTCCCAGCCAAGCGACCTGGGTCCGTCCCCTGACTCTACTTCAGTTTCTTTATCCACGAGGCAGGGAGGAGGGTGACATCGGAGAGGCCACAGGCAGTCAGACCCCAGCATGCCGCTCCAGCAGGAAGCTGTCACTGTCTGTCCCCGCGGGGTGGGCTCGGCGGGCTGGGTCTGGCCGAGAGGGGTGGACAGGAAGTGCAGGGCTCGGGCTCTGCCTGCAAGGGGCTGACGGCCGCGTGTAGGCTCAGGAGACGATGGCCGGGGATGTGGGGAACGGAGGAGATGCAGCAGGCCTGGGGTTTCCCGAGGAGGCAGCCAAGCGGCCCGCCTCTGCTGGGCGTCTTGGGCAGTGACATCCTTTCTCCGGGCCTTGGGACCTCAACTTCTGGGGATTTAAAGAAAAACAGCAGCACAGGACTTTAACAGACAGAATGAGGGCAAATCTGGAAGAAACCAAGATGACCTGACCCTGGCTTGTGTTGGGCAAGAGCCAAGGCCGGGGCCTGGATGGTCAGGACAACACTGCCAGGCCCCACGCAGTGAAGGGACAGCTGTGCCTGCCCTTGGGGCAGGTTCTGTCCCAAGACCCTGACACCTCAGCCAAGTCACTAATCCCACTCAGACTCAGTTTTCCCATCTGTAAAATGGGATGCCGGAGCCTGGTATGTGGCCTAAGTAGCAGACCTGGCACCTCGCAGCTGCTCCTCCTTCCAGCCCAGGGGTCTCAGGGAGAGGGGACAGGTGGCAGTGACTGGAGCTCATCTCTGTGGCCCGTGGCAAGGCATTAACCACTTCTGATCCATAAAATTATATGAGTCACCATTTTGGGATCCCCACAGCTCACAGGGACCTGCCCTGTTTTTGTTTTACAGGTTTATTTATTCATATCTTTTTGTGCTTTTGAACCCAGGGCCTTTGCACTGAGCTAGTTCCGTAGCCCCCCCCCCCACTTTTTAAAATTTTTCCCTTTGGGACAGGGTCCTACTAAATCACTAAATTGTCCACATGGGACTCGAACTTGTGATCCTCCTGCCTCTGCCTCCCAGAGTGCTGGGATTGCAGGCCCGCAGCCCCGAGTTCCTGTGCTTGCTCCCCACTTCCTCCTATGCAGGCGTCTGGTCTGCGCACACGTCAGGGGACGGGCCACCCTGAGTGTGTGACACAGCAGCGTGGCGCAGGGCCCGAGTGTCTGCACTTAGATGAGTTCCCAGGGCTGGCTGCCGCTGTTGCTGCTCTGGGGACCACTCTTTGAGAACCGCGACCCCAGAGAATACGTGGCTGAGCTGGAATTGGCTTCAACTTCGCCACAAGGACACCTCCCCCGGAAGTCACCAGGTTCTTAAATTCCACACCAGCCATTGTCGGCCAGCAGCGGCGATGCTTCGTTGAGACAGAGCGACCTGCCCAGTCCTCAGCGTCCCAAGAGCAGCGCTACCACGCGTCCGCACGAGGTCTCGTGTGCGTGGTCACCTGGCCTGATGATCACCAAGAGGTGAGAGTGACCTGAGAGTCCATCCACCGATGAGAAATGAACCAGAATATTATACAGCCAGAAAGCGAACAGTCCTGCAAGACACCACCAGACGGTGAACCTTAAAACCTGGCACTCTGAGAAGGACGCTGCTGTGACGGCCAGCTGCGCGGCGACTGCAGTCAAAGGCCGGAGCAGCCTGACGTCGCTAACCTGGTGGCCTGCCTGGAGACGGGTGGCCGCTTGGTAGAAAACAAGGCTGCTGCCTCTGGGGTGTTCCCGGGACTTTCTAGAATGTCCATGGGAACAGGCCTGCGGGCTGTCGAGAAGGGCCGGCGTCCCACATCACAGCCCCCGACTCCTGGGGCGCCAGAGACCTTCCCTCCACCCCCAATGCCTGCCGCATCCGCCCAAGCCGGTGGCAGCGGTGGCAGCGTGGCGCGGCTCTGCGGGTCCACCCAGGCCCCGGCCCTGGCCCCGCCCCGCCCTGCCGCCTGGTGCAGGCTGTGACCTGTCGCCTGGTGCGGGCTGTGACCTGCCGTCTGGTGCGCCGTGACCTGCCATCTGGTGTGCCGTGACCTGCCGCCTGGTGCGGGCTGTGACCTGCCGTCTGGTGCGCCGTGACCTGCCGTCTGGTGCGCCGTGACCTGCCGCCTGGTGCGGGCTGTGACCTGCCGTCTGGTGCGGGCCGTGACCTGCCGCCTGCTGCGAGCCGAGCTCTGGTCTCTGCAAGCCTGGTCTCTCGCCTGGTCTCCCTCCTGCCGAGCTCCATCCTTGGGCTGAGAGCCCCTTCCAAACCCTCCTCCTCACAGGACAGGACGACTGTCTTGTCCTGAGTGCCACGGCCGCCGGCATTGGGTGGGACCGGACCGCGAGACCATGAGAACCCGGTCATGGCCCCCCGAGAGTCAGGACCACACTGCCCCTTCCAGGGCAACAGTCTCACGGGGACGGGCCTCCACCTGCGCTGGGCCCTCTTGCTTAGGGAACCCTCGTCCCTGTCCCCAGAGTCCAAGACGAAACAGGGCGGCAGCTGCCTCTGCGCACGGGAGAGGAAGTGACGGGCTGACCGAGCGCGAGTGGCTGGGTAAGCAGCTGCCACAGAAATGCCTTCCGTGCGAGGCGGCTGTGGGGGGACAGCAGCAGTCACCGCGGCGACCACAGTGACTGGGGGTGGTGGCCCTTAGTGGCACTGGGGTGGGAGCTCCGTCCAGCTGAGAACCCGCCTCCGGCGTCCCCCAGGGCGGGCGCCAATCAGGTTGAGGCTGCACCGACTGGCCGCCACACCGTGTGGACGCTGGGGACACGGTGGCACAGAAGCACCCGGTCCCGGCCCTCTGAGCCTGCCTGACGTCTCCGAGCGCACGAGACGAGGAGACGGGAGGGTGATGAACTTGGCAGCGGATGGAGCAAGTCGGCATCGTGACCCGCGTCCCCAGGAGGGCGCAGAAAGCCCCGCTGTGCGCTGGCTGCTCAGAGCCGCTCTGTGCAGTGAACGAGGCCACTTCCGGCTTTGCTGAAAGGCCAGGGGATGGGACTTCTGTCAACCCCGCCCCTGCCAGGAGCCGGCACAGCAGCGAGAGCTGCCTGGGCCAATGAGGTGCGAGCACGAGTGATGTTACCTCCAGCTCTCTGGGAGGCTGAGGCAGGAGGATCACAAGTTCAAGCCCAGCCTGGGCAACTTGGCAAGAACTTGTCTCAAAATTAAAAATAACAGGGCGGCAGACAGCAGCCTAGGAAGCTCAAAATCCTGGTTCCACCCTCAGCACTGCAAAAAACAAAACGAACTTGCACAAGCGGCCCACACCAGTGGGGTCCCGTGTGGGTCTCTCCGGGACCGAGGCTCTGCCCACCTGGGTCCTGGAGAGGGGGACTGGGACGAGGCCGGCACGGACGGAGGGGGGCTTGGGCGACGTGGCCCTGGACGGTTTGCAGCCATGACGGGGCCGTTGTTACCGCAGACCCTCCACCACGCTAGCTCGTGCGTCTCAGCGTACACCAGGGAGAGGACGGCAGAGCCACAGCGGCCGGCTCCCCTCCCGCCGCAGAGCTTGCCAGCCGCCATCAGTTAGGCCTGTTTCAAGGCCTCCTGGCTTCTGAGTGGTCAGGGCTGCCCGTGGGTGTGAGCCGTGGCCGCCCGAGCACCAGCGAGATAGATGGCCCTGTCATAGCTCACTGCTCCCCCGCATACCCCCAAGCGGCGCAGGGCAGGAATAAATCACACGGGGTCTTCCAGCTGCTTGGGAGGCGGAGACTTGAGCAGTCCGGGGACCCCCGAGGATGCGGGGGCTGCCGGGGTCTTCACACTCAGCCCCGGGCTGCCCCTTTATGTCCAACATCTCCTTCCCCTTCTCCGGGTTGGACATGCCCTGTTCTTTGGAAGAGCTGTCTCTTGCCCTGTCAGCCCCTCTGGTCAGGGTGGACACATCCTTCCCCCAGGTAGGCCCCTCTGACCCCACATCCACATGGCCGAAGAGAAAGATCCTTAATGGTGGCCGCTCACAGACAAGGTGGCTTTTCACTGGGCTCTCTGCTTCCCAGGACAATTGCAGGCACTTAGTAGGTGCTCAGTACAATCTGCTGAACAAGTGAATCAGCAGGCAGGAGCCAGCACAGTTCTTGTCTTGATTCTGCGCCTTACAGTGGTCTCTTCCCCTCTCGGGGCCTCAGTTTTCTTGCCTACAGAATGGAGTTAATAATAGCGCTTACCACACCTGATTGCATCAGTCAGCTATTACTGCTGATGTGTTGTGTAATAAATGACCTCCACATTCTGTGGCTCAGCACAAGAATCCTTCATGATCACATCCAGCTCTGCCTGTGATCCAGGCTGCGCTGGGTGGTCGGCTCTGCTCCCCTGCCTCTCATCCTCCTGGGATCCCCGAGAAGCTGGGGGCATCTCTCCCACACAACAGGGGCACAGAGCAGTACGGGGTCTCCAGGGCCAGGGTTAGGGCCAGCCCAGCTTTGCTTATAGTTCATGCTTGTGTCAAAGCAAATCACACCCCAAAAAGGAAGAGGTGGGGGACACACTCGACCCCGCCTGTGTGAAGAGGCGCCAGCCCCCCGGGGCCCAGAGGTGGCGGGGAGGCAGGGCCAGAGCACACACCTGATCCCTTCCTGCTGCCTCGCGTAGTCTGTGCTGCACGCGGACAGCCACCTGCCACCATCTCCGGCGTCCGCCTGGGCCAGGGACACAGCAGTTGCTGAGGGAGGAGAAGCGGCCAGCCGCGCCCACATCCCGAGCGTCCCGGGCCGGTCAGGGCACAGCGCCCGCAACCCCACCGGTCTGAGGAGAGCGCACCCAGGGCGGGGTTGGTGGTGGCCTCGTGTGTGGGACAGGCCACTGTCCAGGCCATGTCTGTGTATCACCTGCACGCGCAGCCCTGTGCTCCTGAGGGCAGGGCTGGTAGCTCACCCCACGCCTGGTGGGGAAGGGGCAGCGTGGAAGCCACAGGGTTCGGGGAGGGGACACGAGGCCCGGGGAACAGGACAGGCTGCCGTGGCCCTCCCTGTGGCCTCCCCAGCACCCTCTCTTCTGTCCACTCTTGCCAGGAGCCGTGCATGCGCCCGGACATCAGCAAGGCCACTCTGCAGGGCACAGAGCACCCGGCCCAGCCATGGGAGACACCGTGTGTCACCCTCTGATCCCTGAACACCACAGCACAAAGCCTCCCGCTCCAGGGCCCAAGCCAGATGGCCCTCATTACCACCTCCTCCCGTGCTCCCAGGCCACTGGCCACTCTCATGGAGGGGACACTGTATGGGCACCGGGCAGAGGACACCAGCTCTGGCCACGTGTCATTGAAGAAACAGCACTGCGTGGTGGGGTGTCAAAGGCCTCAGTCACACATGGGAGACAGCAACGCTGTCATTCCTGGGTCCTCGCCATGTGCCAGGTGTGTCCTGAGCCCCTCACACATTTCCCCCCACGCTCTGGGAAGGTGATAGTAGCACCCCTTTCACAGAGGGAAAACTGAGGCCCAGAGCTGGCAAATCACCTGACAAAACCCAACCAGGAAGCAGCAGAGCTCAGCACCGCCCTCCAAGCAGCACCTCCTTCCGCCAGAGGACCCAGGTTTCCATTCACAGAGGTCCCTCGGGCTGAGACCCACAGCTGGGACACTGCCAGGAGGGCCCTGGAAGAGCAGAAGTCAGGGCCCAGGGAGGCATTTGTGCACAGCGCCCCCAGCAGCACGATGCACAACCACCAAAAGTGGGAGCAGGCCTGGTGTAGAGGTGCACATCTGTCATCCCAGCTACTTGGGAGGCTGAGGCAGGAGGATCACAGAGATGATGGCAGGGGGAGCGCAGTAGAGGCCCAACTGAGGGTGCAGATTCTAATTCTGCCAGAGCAAACCTCATGCACCTCCCTCTGCTCCAAACACCACCATCACCGTCACTGTCAGGATCACCATCCTCTCGCCGCACTTTGTGGACACCCCATGTGGTGGCAGGAGCGTGGTGTAAGGTCCCCAAGGGCCGCAGACGCCTTGTGCCCGCTCACACCTCCTCAAGGCCCTGCGAGTCCCTGCCTCAGGGCCAGGTCTCTTCCCTTCCCTAGGTCTGAATGGGCTCAGGACTGGCTTTCACCAACAGCAGCAATAGGGGCCTCTGCCAGTCCTGCTGTCAGAGAGCAGCGGCCTGTGCCCCCTTCCTCCCAGCCCTCCCAAGGTGTGCCTGGGCCACCTGCTGCAAGAGGGGTGTGCAAGTGGGCTCACCGGGGCAGAGGAACGACCAGCTCCACCCAGCCTCCACCACCGGCCAAGAAAACATCATTTCAATGACTGTGGTTTGGAGTGGTTTGTTATGCAGCATTGCTCTGCAGTACCTGACTGATACAAACTCCTGCATAGGCCTCAGTCTGTGCCCTTATGTTCTCAACTGTCCCAGTGCACACACACAAAATCCAGCTCCGTGTCCCAGGCAGAAGCAGCTGGCCAGGCTCACGGGGCCTTCAGGTGTGGAAGGAGGATGCTGTGTGGAGGCCCTGGGGAGGGGGATCCAGGAGGGCTCGCTGGAGGAGGGCTTGGGGATGCGGTAGCCCGAAGAGGAGGTGGGAGATGCCAGTGTGGCAGCAGAGACGTCAGGGCACTTGCCGCGGCTGCCCGGGAGCCAGGAACAGCCAGACGTCCCCATCTCAGCAGTCGCTGGTGCCATGCTGGGGCCGGCTGTCTCCCCGGCAGCGATGTGGAAACTGAGGTCGTCCAGGGCGATGCCGCTGTCATTACCGGGCTCCCCGGGGACGTGTGCGGGAGCAGGGGGCCTCTGCCAGCTGGCGGCCCTGACCTACCAATCAGCAAGTGGCTGCCAGCTGCAGTGAGCACCCGCCCAGTGGGGAGCAGGGAGGGACACCGCGGGCCACCGGCCGGGCACCCGGCGCCCCTCCTCGCACTCTGGCCCCCGTCACTCGGAGAGGGGGATAAAGACGTCGCTGTATCGCTGCCCACGATTAACGTCCTCACTGCACAAACAAACGTCGCGTCTCCCGCCAACATTTATTTTTGATAAATGCTGTGACTTTGCCTTGACATTTCAGAGCAGCGGGAGGCCGCGCACGGTGGCAGCGTTCCGTTCCGCTGACATTATCTCTTAATTATAATGTGCGCCCCCGCTGGAAGGGGGCCGTAAATAGCTCATTTGGAGTCGCAGCATTGTGCCCTGTCAGGACGTGCAAAGTGGTTTTGTCCGACGCCTGCAAATGAGGGGAGACAAATGCGTATCGGGCCGCATCCCACCTCCTCGCTGACAGAGCGAGGCGGCAGGGAGGCGGCAGGGAGGGGGCCGGAGGCCCGACCGCAGGCCCCGGGCGGGCCTTCACCCTGCAGGGAGGTGTGCGGGGGGCGAGGTTCCCAGGCCCGAGGATCAGGCACGGCAGGGCCACGGAAGCCTTTCATCACCGCAAGCAGGATGGTGACGACGGTGCGATTGTGACAGCACATCAACGGCGGGGATGAGCCAGCTGCCAGCACTGCCGGCCGCGTCCCACGCTGTAACAAACCGTCACAAACCTGGTGGCCTCCAGCAACAGCAGCTCCTGGTTTTCCAGTTCTGAGGACCGGAAGCCCCACAGCTGGGATGTGAACGGCTGCGTCCACTCCGGAGGGCTCTGGGGACGCGGCTTCCTCCCCAGTGCTGGAGGCTGTCACACCCCCCCCGCGGCCCGTTCTCCCCATCTCCAAGGCCTTCGCACCAGCCATCCAGCGAGCCCAGGATCATCTCTGTCCCAAGGGCAAGGGAGGCAGCATGGTCACTTCCTGGGGAGGGACAGATGTCTCTGGTAGCTGGGACTCAGCCGCCTGTGATCCCGCCACTCTGGGAGGCTGAGGCAGGAGGATCCCAGTTTGACTCCAGCTTGGGCATTTTAATGACTTAGCAAGACTCTGTCTCAAAATAAAAAAGGGCTGGGTATGAGGCTCAGTGTAAAGGCCCTGGGTTCAATCCCCAGTATCATTTTAAAAAAAACAAGAAAAAAAGGAGGAGGAGGAAATGCAGCTCAATGACTCCCCGAAATGCTCCCAGGTGGTGTGGTGTATCAGTTAGCAGCCAGGGCTATGCTGCATAACAACCAGTACCCTCAGTCCCAGATGCCTTTGATAAGGAAAGGTTCTCTCTGCTCAGAGGTCAGGGCCCAGAGAGGTCAAGTGCCTTGCTCAAGGTCACACGGCTGTAAATCATAGACTGGGGTTTCAAACCTCGTTCTACCTGACTCCACTGGCAGTCATGTCTCCTGTAGCATTTCCAAATCCAACAGGAGCTGTTTACCCTGTCAGAATTCAAGACAGACACATTGGCAACCCAGGCTGCTGCAGGGTGGCACACGTAGATTACCCACTCCCAGCCGCGCCTTGCCCAGGCTGTGTGCCATCTGGTGACAGGATTCATTGGAATTCAGAGCTAATAATTAAAACCCAGGAGATTTTACTTTTTTTTTTAAGCCGTCTTCTCCTGTACATAAATCTTTAAAAAGGAAGATGGGATAACAGCAGCTTATTTCTCCACCCTGCCGCCGTGGGAGTGCTGAGGCCACACTGGGGTCCAGGCTGCTGACGCAGAGCCCACCCCTCCCATCCTGTCTGCAGCCAGGGCGGCCAGCCTCAGGGTCCCCTTGGCATTTTCCTGGCCATCTGACAGATAATGGTGTCCACAGGGTCCTCTCAAAAATGTGGTGAGCTGGGCGTGGTAGGCACACACCTGTCGTCCCAGCACTCGGGAGGCTGAGGCAGGAGGATCGCCATGAGTTCGAGGCCAGCCTGGACTACACGGCAAGACCCTGTCTCAAAAAACAAAAACAAGATGGAAACGAGGAAAAGGTGCAAAGAATCAATGTCTCCACACAGCCCACCTCTCTCTGGCCCAGCTTCTGGGCCAAGCGTCCCCCTACCCCGGCCTGTGCGAGGGGACAAGCCGTTTACACCGCCCGCCCGCCAACTGGAGAAAAGGCCGGGGCGAACCCAGAAACAAGGTCACAGGTTGGTTCCCGGAGGACCTTAGGTCACACCTGAAATCAACAACTCCCTCCAGGCCAACGTGCACCAAAGGTCCTTTACGATCGTCTTGAGGACTGTAACACGCTGTGACGCCCAGGAGGGACACGGAAGCCAGGCCTCCACGCCCTGTGGCTGCCAGGTCGCCAAGGTGACGTCACAGGAAAGCCACGTCCTGCGCTCGCACAGCTGCCGCCGCCTCCGATGTCACTTGGGTGCCCTCGACTTTGTCATGGGGTCTGGAGACGGTGGAGGTGGAGGGCCTCCTTCCCCAACACCCTCGGGTCCTCCTGCCGGCCTGCCCGCCCTGCGGTTCCTTTGTGGGTTCTGAGCACCAAGCACTCACTATTTTCAGCGCTTTATTTTTACTGGGCCTCGCGCCCACTGCGGCCTCTCTGCAGTGAGCCCACGTCCCTGCTGGGACTCTTCCGGAGCGGCCGGCACAGCCTGGCACGCGGGCCTCCTTGCAGATGGGGCCAGCGGTGGGTCTGGGGAGCAGCTCATGGCCCCTGTCCCCAGCACTGGCAGTCTCCACAGAGTGCCGCCCAGGGGCTCCAAGCTGGGCCCGAGGGAGGGGCCAGGGTGACAGAGAGAAGGCAGGGCGCTGGGCGCCTGGCGCAGGCAAGGAGGAGACGCAGCCCACGGCAGCTTGGCCCACTCGCCCCCGACCCCGCTGCCGGGATTCAAATCCGGACTCCGACCCTGGCCAGCCATGACACTGGGAACCATTACCTGCCCCTCTGCGCCTCAGTTTCTTCATCTGTAAAGTGGGGACCAACAGCACATCCCTGTCACAGTACAAACTTCCAGGCACACGAGGCTAGCAGGAGAGGCCCAGACGCGGCCCCTACACCACCCCAGTGGGGATGGGAGTGGCCAGCGCCTCCTGGCCATGCACCTGCATCGGGATCGTGCCCACCCAAGGCTGGGCCCTGCGTTCACACGGGCTCCGGGCTCAGCCTTCAAGACCATCCCAGACGCACTGTCCGTCCCGGGGCCTGGCAGCCCCAACTACAAAACCTCCACCCATTTCGGGGTCCGATTCCCAACCCGCCCAGAAGCGAGTCCCTGAGAATTCGGCAAGTCCTGAAGGAGACTTGTGTGTGTGGAAACCATTAGCTTTTAATATTTAAGGAGATTTGTGCGCCTGGTTCGGCGTTTTTTAGTATATCCACAACCTCAAAAAGTAGACGCTGCTCAGGCCGGGGCGGCCCGCGAGGCCAGACCCACAGCGGCCCCTGGCGGCAGGCGCCCTGCACCTGCACCCGCTCGTTCTGCGTCCACTCCACGGTGACCTTGGGGCGCTGGCCCCGACCTGAGCCGGTGGGCTGAGCCGCCAGTGGGAGCGAGGCAGAGAGCGGCTGCGTCTCCCTCACAGAGGCTGTCCCAGGGCTGCAGGGGGAGCGCAGGCCAGGAGCATGCCTCAGTTTCCCACATCCCGGGGGTGCTCCGTGGGCTCCCCACACGCACAGAGCAGCAGGTGAGAGGGTCTTGGGGACCGCAGGGTGCCACACACTCTTCGTGTGAGCAGGGGCAGGAGCTGCGGGGCAGGGAGGGACACAGCGCTCGGGCACGGAGGTCCCGGCCTCCATCTTCTCGTCCCCAACAGGTCCCGGGGATGGCCCTGCCGCACAGGCCTAGCCTGAGTGCTAGCCGGGCCACCGTCACTGCCGCCAGTGGCATTCGGGCTCCCTGAGCCCGGCAGCCCGGGCCTGAGGCCGCATCCCGAGGTGGGCATCGCCGGGTCCAGCCCGAGGCGGAGTCTCCCACTGCGCCCTAAGAAAGGCAAACTTCGCTGCCCTGGGTGTTGGTTTGGGGATCTCCTTGGCTCCCCAGGTCCTCGGCGAGTGAGCATTAGGACCCCTTTGAAAACCTGAACATTGTTAAGGAGAAAGCGCCCAGATACACGCATAAAACACCCGGGGCTGGACGGGAGACCGGAGTGCACAGCCGCCCCTGCGGCCACTCCCGGAACTGCCAGGGCGCCGCCCTCCCGCCAGAAGGGAGGGAGCCTGCGGGGCTTTGTCCTCAGGATGGGACAAGCAAGGTTGAGTCTCATCACCCGGCCTGGGGGCCTCACCTGTAATTCCAGCTCTCTGGGAGGCTGAGGCAGGAGGATCCAAAGTTCCAGCTCAGCCTGGCAATTTAGTGACTTAGCGAGACCCTGTCTCAAAAGAAAAATAATAAAGGGTCCCCAGCCGGCCTATCACACTGGGCCTGTGAGGTCATCCGATGGTTCCCAGTACACGTGCACACACATGCATGCGCACACGTGTGCACAAACATCGTGCACACATGCTCAAGTAGCGCAGAATGCCTGATGTCTTTTTCCTTTTCCGAAGGTCGTCAGACTCCAGCACACAAGCTGAAAGCGGCAGGCGCCAGGCCCACACGCAGAGGGCCGCAGCCCTCCAGCAGATGCCCGGCGCCCAGAGCGGGGGCACGTCTTCCTGGCTTGGACTAGTGTGGCCGCGGGTACCAGCCTGGCCCCCAGGAGACCGCTGTGCCCTGCTGACCCGCCAGTGTCAACAGGTGACGGTGTCACTTGGTCTCCCCACACACAAGGCCCACCAGACGCGGCAGCAGACACGAGGCTGACGCCTCCGGGTGACCCGCAGCCTAGGAGCCCTGTGCGGGACCTGGCCGGGCCCCTTTTCAGCAAACAGGGCTTCTGTACAGGAATAGGTGACACAGTGTCACTCCAGCTGCCCGTGACATTATTCAGGGACACACCTGTCACCTTCGGCGGAGGCACCTGCATCTCTTTGAGGCACAATTCCTTATGAGGCGCCATCCTGAGCAGACAGACCATGGCCAGACGCCACCGTGGAGGACCGAGAATGGACAGCCAGGGAGGCGGGCGCGGGCCTCAGTGATTGTGACCCGTGGTGACTGCGCCTTGCCGCAGGCACGCAGGCGGCTGCTGTGAAAGCTCCCAGCACCCTCCAAGCTACACCAGGGTCACTGTAGGACCCTGCCGCCCGAACGTAGGTCTATGAGGACACACCCACGAGTGTCCCAAAGCCCAGTGTGCCCCACGTACCTCAGCTGGAACCCGCTGGGGGCCACACACCCAGCGATTGTGCAAGAGAAACCTGGGGACCCGGTGGCGTCCCGCTCTCGGATGCGCAGCCTCTGGCATGGGGAGGCCCACGTCTCCCAGTCCGCCAGATTTTATTGTGGCAGCACAAGGCCGAAGATGACACCAGGCCAAAGACGACAGCCAAGCTGGGCGTGCGGCAAGCACCCGCAGACCCGGCTCCACGGGAGGCTGCGGCAGGATCGCCTGAGCCCAGGAGCTCAGGGCAGCTTGAGCAACCCAGCAAGACCTGTCTCAAAAAAACTCACCCCGTGTATATATCTAAAACCTTAACAAATACAAGCAATAAGAAAAATGTTCACCGCATCTTACACAGCCATCCAGTTGTGAGAAAACAATCTGAATGATTCATAAAATACACTGAAGCATCCAAGACAAAACTTTCAGATAAATCTCAGGGGCAAGAAGAAAGGAAATCCAAGCTGAAGGGGGGAAAGGCAGAACATCGGCCACTGGAGAGCGTGTCGCATATTTTTTCATGACTGGTTTTCTTCAGCACATTCAACAGGAATGAAACGGTGGTGGTGGGGTGTTAGCCTGTGCAACTTTTTCAACTTTGAACTTCAGATGAAAAAAACGTTACACAATTCCAGGGATTTATCCCAGGGCCTTTGCACTGAGCTGCATCCCCACCCCTTTTTTATTTTTTGAGGCAGGGTCTTGTCGAGTCGCTGAGTTGCCCAGGCTGGGCTTGAACTTGGGATCCTCCTGCCTCAGCCTTCCAGAGAGCTGGGATTACTTCTACATGGCAGAGTCTGTTGTCCTGACTACTTCTCCCATCTTCTGGGAACAGAACAAGAAAACGTGTCCACCCAGACCTGTGCTGGACTTTGGGAGGGTCCTCGGGGCTCGTGGTACCAGCATGGAGGGCCACATGCTGTCCTGACAGCCCACTCCTAATACTGGTGAGAAACCCACCCGCAGGGCTGGAGCTGCAGGCGACAGACAGGCTGGTGGGGACTCGGCTGCCACCAGGAAGACAGAAGCAGCATAGACACTGCACTTGGTTTTGTAAAAGGTTTATTGCTTCCATAGTAAATTCGCTGTAAGATGATAAAACTCATGTCTCTTCCAGTAGAAAAGGGACGGCGGCTCATCCCGGGGCCAGGAGCCCGGGCGGATGGTCCCTAAGGGCTGGCATCCGTAGGTGTGGCCACACCCTCCTCCAGACACCAGCGTGGCGGGAGGGGGGACGGGGCGGTGGCTGCAGTGCCCTGGTGTCCCGAGTCTCTGCCCTCCTGGTTTCGGCACAGAGGCCCCCAGCCAGGGTCCAGGACGGAGCTGGCCCCGGGCTGAGGCCTGTCCCACGTGGGCAGGTGGCCGGCGGGGCTGCGTGTGTCCTGTGGGACTAGAGGGGACCAGGAAATGACAACGCAAGTTTGGTGACTCGGGCCAGGCCAGGTGCACCTGAGGGAGGGGAAACGGAGCCCACGGCGCTATGGTCACCGAGAGAGAAGGTTCTAGATCAGTGCGTGTCACCGAGACTCTCCCGGGTCCCCTGGGTGCAGCTCCACCCCCGAGTGGCCCGGCACAACTGCATGCAGGCACAGGGGACAGAGTGTGACGGGGTCAAGGTGAGGGCCCTGGGGACCGAGACCCGGGAGGCTCCTGGAGGAGGGGGGTGCAGGGGCCCGGCGGCTGCTCGGACCAGGCGGCCCCACTCGGCCGGCTCGCGGCATCCTCGGGCCCCTGAAGAAAGAGGAAGCTGGGTCACCGCCTGTCACCCTGCCCACCTGGCCCCAGCCACGTCTCCAACAAGGAAAGTCCCCTCCTGTACCCTAGAGGAGCAAAATGACTGGCCTGCTCAGCTTGCTGGGCACCACCTGAGCCTGTCCCCACCCCTTCTGGGCACAGGGAAACGCCCCCAAACACTCGCCTGACCCAGTGGGCAGGACGAAGCCAGGCGCCCAGGGCTGGAGGTCACTCTGTCTCTACTAGGAAAGGACCTCAAAGTCCACGAGCAGGCGACCCACTCATTCTCTTTTCTGTTTTGGTTTGGTTCAGTGTTTTTGAGGCAGGCTCTCCCTATGTATCCCAGCTTGCAGCAATCCTCCTGCCTCAGCCTCCCCAGTGCTGGGATTACAAGTGTGCACCACCACGCCCGGCAGTGATGTTTTCTTAGACCACAGTCACAGGGCAGCACTGAGCCAGGACCGATTGCCAACAGCAATGGAGAGAGCGCTGCACACCGCTGGGCACGGGATGCGGCGGGCTACAGCCATCTCCCGTCACACAGCAGGTGGCAGATTTGGAAGAAGCCACCAGGTTCCTGGCAGCGGTGGCCTTGGGGAAGGGAAGGGGTCACAGAGAAGAGGAAGGACAGGCAGGTGCTGAAGACAGGTTGTGGTTCATCTACTTTTACACTTCTAAAATTTCTCAGCTGAAAACAAAGAAGATTGAAGATAGCAGAGAAGAACGGGGCAGCTCCGGGTCCCCACCCTGCCGCCTCCTCCCTCGCCCTGAGCTGACCCCGGAAACCTCAAACCCGGGAGGTGGCGGGAAATGGCGGAGGGCAGACCAACGGCTTCCTCCTGCGCTGTCACTGGCTCCTCTCCCCATGACCTCCACAGGGGCAGCCTGGGGCCCTCGTGAGAAAGTCTCACTCGGAAGGAAAAAGGGGAAACTCCCTTCCACACGTGACAGAGCCCACAGGAGCAGAACCAAAGCCGATCCCTCCTCTTCCCTTCCCCTTCTGTTCAACCGGCTAAGGAGGACTTGCAATGGGAGCAAGACCAGATAAGGTCCCAGGCTATTTCCCTGAAGGGCTGCCCTGCACAGCTGTCCAGGCTGTTCACTGCACAAGGACATCTGACGGACACACGGCCTGCCAGGCCCTCTGCCCTCCAGCAAGCCTCGTCTGCCAGGCAGCGCTCTTCGCTTACTCATAAAGAAACACCCTTCTGAGCTGAGAAGGGCCTGTTTCCGCTCGTCTCCCGAGCACCCCCGGGCCGCCCCACAAGCAGGCACAGGGCACAGCAGGCCCCTGGAGTTAGAGGCCACCTGAGGGACCAGCCTCCCAAGCTGAAGATGACCCTTGACACTGTGCCCCTCAGATCCGCAGAACCAGGGCTGGGGGTGTCTCCTAGGTGAGATCGGATGCTTCCCTGCTCACCTCAAAACTGGACCAATCAAGAGGGCCCCAGCTCTGTTCTGACCTGGAGCTGAAGCCGGACATCCAGCTTTGCCCAGCAAGGGACAGCCGTGGGCCCCAACCTCCCGACCGCGGCTCCGTCAGGGCCCACAGAGACCCGCGGCCACTGCGCACCAAGGACGCCCTGGCCACGCCCCAGGAGTCGTGGCTGGAGGGGCAGGGATCGAGCCACAGGGTCTCCCAGAGGGAGCTTCAGGGGCCAGGGAGGAAGGAGGCTGGCAGGGACACCCGGCCCGGGGGTTGAAATCACCCCCCTGCTGCCCCGGGGCCTGGTGCCACCCACACCCGGCCACTACCAGAAGAGCGTCTGAAATAGCAGGTATCACCCGACGCCTGGCCCAGCCTGGGCTTCAGCGCCGCAGCGCCCCACCCCCACCCCGCAGGGACAGCGCCCAAGAGCTCAGCCCTGTGGGAAGGCGCTGGCCCACGGCCCCCCGGGAGGTCGACTTCAGTGAGGCCTGCGACAGGTGTTCCCACAGGTGGGAGGCGCCCCTCGTCGCCCGGGACATGTGGCTGCCAAAGTCGGTCTGTCTACGTGAGAGGCAGTTCACTTCTGTTTTCCCTCAGTCCGGAAACCCGACCCCCGGCCCTGGCCCCGTCCTGGACAGCCAGCCTCTGCTCAGCTGACGCCTGCACTCTGGGCTCGCAGGCCTCCTGGATTTAAGCCAGAGTTTCTCAAACAAGGGTCCCTGGACCTTTTGTACCAGAATCCCCAGAGGTCCATCAAAAAGCAGATTCCCACCAGGAAGGCTGAGGCAGGAGGATCCAAGTTCGACCACATCCTGGGCAACTTAGTGAGACCGTGCCTCAAAAGAAAGAATAAAAAGGGCTGGGCTGGAGCTCAGCAAGAAGGCTGCGGGTTCAACCCCTAGTACTACACTCAGCCAATCCCTGCGATGCCCAGTGCCGAAGGAGTCTGTCCCGGGAGCCACATTTTAGGAAGCTTCCTTCCAGTCCTCTGACAGACATGAAGTTTCTGGCAACAAAGAGCGGCAAGCAGCACTTGCCATGTTTGGCCACCACGGCGACGGACGGCAGCCAGGCTGGGAAGATGGGGGGCGGTTACCTGGTACCCACCTAGAGCCGGGCTTCCTGCAGCACAGCGCCCTTGGGAGCAGGAGTCATCAGGGATTCAGAGTAGGCCTGCACGGCCTCCTTAGCGTCTGAGCCCTTTTTACTACCACTCCAAAATAAATAGCACTTCTCCTAGAAGACAACCAGGCCTGTTTAGAGCGCCAGGGTGAGGGCACGCAGGCGCCGCATGGCTCTGTCCATCCGGACGCAGGGGGACAGCAAGGTGCGGCTGTCGGGGTCCAGGGCCCCACAGCCGAAGCTGACTGGGACAGGAGACAGGACCCTTGGACCGTGAGCCCAGCTCAGGGGGGCTCTGTCCTCTGACAGGCCGCCGGGGGAAGTGAAGTGGGGATGGAGGCCGGGACGCAAGCACGCTGGGCACGCCTCTACCACCGAGCCACGCCCGGCCCACGGGAGCATTTGAATCAAGGCATTGTAATCAGCTGGACATGGATTTTTTTTTCTTCTTCAAATGCTTTTGGTTTTTTTCCCTAAAGAACGGGGTGAGGCAACACCTCTGCACTGCTTCCTCGGCCTCCTTTTGATGGGCGGCTGGGAAGGAACAGAAGGGGCCACAGGACAAAGCAGATTCACCTTCTGCTCACGCCTTGCCCTAGGCCAGGAACCTAGGTATGGTCTTTTTGTTTGTTTGTTTGTTTGTTTTCTGGGACAGTGTCTCACCAAATCACTAAATTGCCCAGGCTGGAATTGTGATCCTCCTGCCTCAGCCTCCCAGAGTGCTGAGATGACAGGTGTGCACCACCACGCCTAGCTTCTGGGCGCCTAATCCAGTCAAGACATCCCGGGAGCCGGTGGATGTGTCGCACGCCTGTAATCCTAGTTCTTTGGGAGGCCGAGGCAGGCAGATGGCAAACCTGAGGCCAGCCTGGGCAACTTAGCACGACTGTGTCTCAAACTAGAACTAAAAATGGCTGGGGTGGAGCTGAGTGGTAGAGCGCTTGCGGAGTGTGTGTGAGGTCCTGGGTTTGACCCCAGCTCCACCACAACAGAGAGACTTGGTGGAGCGAGCCCCCCTCAGGGGGAATCCAGCCCAGCCCGGCCCAGTCCACAGCCCCCGGGGCAGCAGCAGAAAGGGTGGAGAACCAGCCCATTGGTGCTCAGTGCAACCACCAGTCATGTGACCAGAACTGGTGGCACCCTGACCACTACCCCCAGGCTGGAGTCCCAAGACAGGCGAAGAGAGGTTTACAGCCCGCAGCAAGCATGCACGTGCACAAGTGTGGTCAGAGGGAGGGGTGGGAAAGCAGCTCCCTCACTGAAGCGAGAAAACAGGAGAGAAGGTGTCGCCGGAGCAGCGGTGAGAAACAGCCCGGCCCCGGGAAGGCCTCGGCCCCCTCCAGCAGGGCCCTGCACGGTGGCTCCCGACACGCCATTCCGAAGCAGGCTCTCCAGACCCTGCCCAGCAGCGGTGTCCCCGCCTGCTCTGCCTGAGCCCTGTGACTGCAGTGAGCTGTGTAAAGGTTGGCCATGCACGACCCTGGTCTCCGGACCTCACTGTCTGCTCTTTTAGGCATCGTGGACAAATGGCCCCCAAGAAAGGCGGATCTGTTGTCCCCTCTTTCGTTGCTGCTGCTAAGGTCAGAAGCCCAGGGTGGGCGCTCTTCACTTACGCTCCTCCAAAGATGCCTCCCGGTTCCAAGACGCCCCATCCTCCCGATACCCTTCCTCCACCGCTCCCAGCTCAGGCCCCAAGTGCCACACAGTGACATGGCCGCCCTTCCCTCTAAGGCCTCCCCAAGCTTCCGGTAACTGTGGAAATCGGTCCCATGCTGCTTACCTTGCCTCGCACGGCTGCTCGGCCTCCCCTCCCCAGCCACCCCGGCCCTGCTGGTCCTCACCATCCCGGCCCAGGGCCTCTGCACCGGCAGGCGCTCCTTCCCCCCGAGCCTTCTTCCTGCCTCCCTCTCATCTACATCTAGGCCTGGATTCGCGGAGGCCTTCGTGACCTCCTGGACTGTCCCCGACCCTCCTGCACAGGTGCGGTCCAGCCGGGAAGCCACGAAGGGCTGGCACGCCCTTGAAACAGGGTGAGTCTTAATAGAGACCTGCTGCAAGCCTAAAATACACACTGGATTTCAAAGACCTGATGTGAAAGGAAAACAACTGCAAAACTAGTACATCTTTTATACCAGTTACATGTTGCAATGGTAATATTTTGGATACATTTCCATTAAGTAAAATAGACCACTGAAGTGCATTTCACCCGTTTCCTTTAACTTAAAGCGGCCATCAGAAAACCTAAGACCACACGGGGGCTCGTGCGCTGCGCTGGCTGCAGCCCCGCAACTTTCCTGTCAGCTTCATTGGGGTGAAATCGCCTGTGCTGCCCGCATCCTGGGATCTTGCAGCCGCCGTGCCGGGCCTGCGCAGGGCCGCCCCTGGTGCAAGATGCGCCCGTCACCCGAGCCCCGCCACCCGGGAGCCCCAAGCCTTCCAGGACCCGCAGCGGTGGAGACGTAGAGGCGACAGGTGCGAGGCCGCAGGAGGAAAAGCCAAGCCCGCCCCGCCCGGCCCGGCCCGGCCACCTACCTGGGTGCAGACCTGGTAGACGACGGGAACAAGAAGCAGCGCGCCGCCCAGCGCCAGCAGCACGTACTGCGCGTAGTGGAGGACGTTGGGGAGCAGCACCAGCTGCGTGTAGAACGTGTGGAGCGGCTCGCCCTCCATGGCCCCGCTCTGGGGAGGCCAAGAACAAAGCTGGGCCCGGGGCGCAAGTCCCACTCACCGCTGTCCCATCCCCTCCCGGCCCGGGCTCGCGGCACCCGGTGCTCCGCCTCCCACGAGGCGTACCAGAGGACTACATTTCCCAGATGCCCTTGCAGTTGCGCCTGGCCAGGTGATCAAGCTCTGGCCAACGAGCGGTGGCTCTGGATTCACGTGACCTCCATCCCCCAACCAATGAATGGAAGCAGAGTCTGAAGACTTCCAGGGGTAGGGCCACGGGACGGAAAGAGCTTAGGACCCTGAATGACTGCGAGGAGCAGAGCTCCGCCTCCCGCTGACCCTCAAGCGGGATGGGGAGCGCACTGAACTTGACCTTCACAGCTGTCACTCCCAGCCATTAGCAAACCGTACTTTAAATCTATGTAGAGCAGAAATAACATAGTGATGTAAAACAATATAAAAAATTAAAAATTAAAAGCTAGGTCCCAGCACCCCAAAAAATACAAAAATAAAAATAAAAGGCTAGGCCTAGACAGGTGGAACGGCGCACACCTGTAATCCCAGCACTCTGAGAGGTCGAGGCAGAAGGATCTCAGGTTCAAGTCCGACCTGGACAATTTAGCAAGACTCTGTCTCAAAAAAAAGGTGAGGCCAGACGGAAAACTGAAAAGCTGGGTGAGGACAGGTTAAGGGAAAGTGGACCCCTTGAAAACCAGCTACCCAGGACTCTCTCTGGAGATGTGGTGACAGAACTAAGGAAACGCCCCCGCCTCAGTTGCACACTGGACTCCTCCCAGGCTCCCAACACCACATCCCACGTGCCTCACCTGCGCAAACCACAGCAGTGGCAGGACCACCGGCTCGATCTTACCAGTTTGCCTGCAAGCAAGCGAGACATGGGCAATGAGATTGTGCCCTGGTGTCACCTGGGCACGCACGACCTGGGCACAGGAGCACACACTCCAGAGGGACTGCAGGATGCTGGGTCTGCAGCCTCGAGGTCATGCAGGCTTGGGACTAGGGTCACCAGGGAGTGTGGGCAGCGTCTGGTTCATGAAACGTTGGCAGAAGCATATGCAGAATAGCTAGGGGGTGAACACTTTTTCCTTTCTCTCTTTCAGCTGCCTGGGATGCAGATGCAACATCTGGACCTCCAGCAGCCATTAAGACCAGAGGTGACCTTCTGGATGGCAACCACATGCAGGAAAATGGAATGGGAAGACAGGAGGAACCTGGACCATGAGTGTCTCCGGGGAGTGGCTGTGCCTCCTTTGGCCTGCCTGCTTCCTAACATCTCAAACATTGAAAACCCAATTCCGCCAGTGAATCTCATGGGCCAGGATTACACTAGGAGGCCCAGGGCGGGGCGGGAGGCCCCAGGTTCTTGCTGCAGGCCCGTTAGCTCCTACTTGACACAGGATTGGAATAAACGCAATTCTCTACATTGTGAGCCAGGTGACCTGGGCGAGTCACCAGCCATTTTGTGTCCCCGTTTCGTCCTCTACAAGACATGCTGGCAGAGCAGCAGGACTAAGTGACGAGGCTGCGGGCTGCAGCTTGGTGGCTGTGACAGTCGGAATCGCAGCCCCAGACTGCCCACACTCTGATCCCCAGGCCCGTGAAAAGCAAATGCAAAGGTGGGCATGAATGCGGGGAGGGCCAGTGGCTGTCACCCCTGAGAGGGGACCTCGTGGCCCACAGTCCTTCTCCTAGGCACAGCCAGGGGAAACGAGGACAAACGTCCACCCCAACACGTGAAGGGTCAGAGCAGCACAAGTCACCACAGGCAAAAAGTGGCAACAACCCAAAGTCCACCAACAGATAGAGTGTGGTTGGCCTCTACGGTAGAGTATTACACAGTCATGAAAAGTGCCCACATCTGCTGCAACTCAGATGGCTGAAGACAAGGTGCAAAGTGAATGACACCAGACACAAAAAGCCACATAGTGTACCATTCCATCCGTGTGATATGTCCAGAATGAGCACATCCAGGGTGACAGAAGGTAGATCAGGGGTCTCCCAGGGCTCAGGGGAGGGAAGACAGCTCAGGGGACTGGGCTTTAAGGATGATGAGCATGTGCTGGATTTGGCTGTAGTGAGGGCTGCACAACTCTGAGCACAGACTACAAATGATGGAATTGTACATTTGAAAGGATAAATTTGGGGTTGAGGATTTAACCCAAGTGGTAGAGTGCTTGTCTAGCAAGAACAAGGCCCTGAGTTCAAGCCTGAGCACCCCGCCCAAAAAAAAGAAAAAGGATGAATTTTATGATATATGAATTATATCGCCAAAAAGCTAGTTTTTTGGGGTTCTTCTTTTTTGGGGGGATTGTTTTTTTTTTTTGCTGGGGATCAAGCTCAGGGCCTTGCACTAGGCAAGCACTCTAACCACTGAGCTAAATCTCCAACCCTTGTTTGTTTTTAAAACAGGGCCTCACTATGTAGTCCGGTCTGGCCTCGAACTTATGGCAGTACTCTTGCCTCAGCTTCCAAAGTGCTGGCGTCACAGGCATACGCCATGCCCAGTTTAACAATGTTATTTTATTTTTTTGAGAAGGGGTGCTGGGGATCAAACTCAGGGCCTTAAGCATACTAGGCAAGCACTCTACCACTTCAGGTAAATCCCCAACGCCCAACACTGTTATTTTAAAAACTAAAAAACAGAGAAAGAAAAAAAGAAAATTGGGTGCTTAAAATATTCCTCTGTAAAGTGAATGGTCAAACTTAAGAACACTGTTTGGTAAATTTTCATTTTCAAACACTTGCTTTGGCCAGACCTTAATTTTTCACACTGCAGAGTTGGAGACAGATCAGAGAAGATTCTGCTTAACTCGGGGGTGGAGAGATATGCAGAATGAAGGAGACTATAGAAGGGATGTCGGGGTGCACCAGAGCCGAGTCGGCCCTTGGGAAAAAGTGGCAGGGACTAGACTGCACGCCTGGCTCCAGCCACAGCCCCGGCGCCCACTCACCCGATGCCCTTGACGGCCTTCATGTAGAGACTGAGCTGCAGCTTCACGGAGCAGTTCATGGGGATCCCAGTGAGCTGTGGCAGAAGACAGTGAGTAGCCGGGCCGTCCTGGTCCTGCCCGGGCGGGCATCCGGCTGTGCTGCCCAGGGCTGGCTGTGCTGTGCCTCGTCTGATGACGGGAGGCCCACAGCCCCAGGATCCTGGAGCCAACCCTGGGTCTCCAGTGACCCGCAGGGCCCCAGGAAACCCATGCTCCCCAGACGTGCTGGCCCCGTCCTCTGTCCCCTCCACACAGCAGGGCGAAGGGTCTCAGGCACCCTCTCCCGACCACACGCCAAATAACAGAGTGAGAGCGCTTCACACTTGTGCCCGCTTTCCCAATCCACTCAGGCAGGAAGCCACAGCCAGGAGCGGCGTGGTCCTCGGCACCTTCCTCAGCCCCACTATCAAAGTATTTTTTTTCTTTTTGTGGCAGCATTAGGGATTGAACCTAGGGCCTTCACACTGAATTACATCCTCACCCCTCCCCTCCCCCCTTTTTGTTTGAGACCGAGTCTCACTAAGCTGCTAAGTTACCCAGGCTGGGCTCAAACTTGCAATCCTCCTGCCTCAGCCTCTCAGAGTGGTATATGCCACGTACAAGGAGCTCGATAATCATTTGTTCCGAATATTTATTTAGTGACTGTCTTTTTTTTTTCTTTGTTGGATTTTGTAACTTGCTCTTTAACTTAGTAACAGACAGCTGTATGGGAGAGCTTCGGAAAGGAGGGAAACAGCTGAGGCTTCTCAGACAGCCGGGAAGGGAGCTACCCTGGGGTGTCACCACTAGGGAGATGTCCACAGGACAAGGACACCTACACCAACATGTGCCTGCAGCATTCCTCACAGCAACAAACAGGACTAAACTAAGTGCATCACGATGGACAAATAAAGAAAAGGTGTCCACATGCCCGTGGAATACTATACAGCCCTCAAAAGGGAGGTCTCGTCATGTGGGACAACATGGACAGACTTGGAGGATACTACATGGTCTCTTATAGGTGAAATCTAAAAAAGTAGAAGCAGAGCAGTGATGACCAGGGAGCAGAAAGTGGGAAGATGCTGGGCAAAGGGCACAAACTTGCTGTCTGACAATTAACATTGCTGGATTCCATACTGGAAAATCACTCAGCGCTCTCACTCCCTTGAATGGTGGGCATGTGAGGTCACACACATGCTAAGTAGCTCAGCTGAGCCCTTTCTCTGCAAAGGCATTTTGATAACATCGTGTTACATACCATAAGTAGACACCATTTTTATTGTTCCATTTTTTAAATTATTTTTTTAAAAGGGGGAAGACGGACAGCTGGATGTTTGGTGCATACCTGTCATCCCAGCACTCTGGGAGGCTGAGGCAGGGGGATTTCAAGTTTGAGCCCAGCCTGGGCAATTTAGCAAAAGAGACCCTGTCTCAGAATAAAAATAAAAAGAGCTGAAGCGAGGCTCAGTGGGAAGGCCCCGGGCTCGACCCCTCGTCTACATGGACTGAGCAAACCTGGGGAGAACACGCATGTTCCCTGGAGAACAGAACAGCACCTCACAGAAGGTCCCAGCCCTGGTCTCGGGGGGCCACCAAGTCCGGTGGGGACTCGCACAGCAACAGAGATATGGACAGGGACCAGTCCTGCCCAGTCCCTGCTAGAGACTTCCCACGGGACAAATTCCCTGCGCGCCTGACTCACGTGCAAGGTGACCCTATCGCCCCATCTTTATGGCATCTCACCGCAGCTGGAGGATGCCTGCCTAATTAGCAGGAGGCGCACCAGGCTGATAATTCCTAATTAATTTACTGTCTTATGGCTCTTTTATAGGTGCTTATAAAGGTTTGCAATATAGTGCCTGGACTATGGAGTCGGGGTAAAGCGATGACCTTGGCTGGTTAGAAATCCCAGCAGATGTCACCACGCGAGGCACCAGCTTCTGTCCCCGTCCCAGGCGCCGTGCAGCGTCACCCCCCAGCCACCTGCCCCAGCACTGTCACAGCACTCACCGGGTGGATGTCCAGGAAGAGGGCATGCTGCTCTGCGTTGGGGTGCAGGCCAAGCACCCTCTCCACCAGGACAGGGTCAGCATTGTAGAAGTGCGGGTGGGACAGGAAGAGGGGCGCACCTGGAACGCAGAGGGACAGAGAGGCGTCAGGCGGGTGAGCACACGGGACACTGGCTGCCCCTGCAGCCCGAGCAGGCAGCAGGGAGGCAAGGACGGTGATGAGACGCACACACGGCGAAGGACCTCCCTGGAATCCCAGCACGCGGCGGCCGAGGCGGGAGGATCGCAGTGAGCTCAGGGCCAGCCCCGGCTCCATAGCGAGTTAGAGGCCAGCCTGGACTACACGGTAAGACCCTGTTTCAAAAAAGACTTGAGCACCGATAACCAGATGCGAGAAGCCCCGGTCGTTCCATAAAGGGCCGGGCACAGTGACACAAGCTGCGGGCAGCAGGAGGGCGAGCGGGGCCCGGCGGACTCAGGCACGAGCCTCTCCCAGGACGGCGCAAGGCCGCAGAAGGGACACATCCGTGACAGACACAGCCTGGCGGCTACCAGGGGAGCCCATGACCCCAGGCCCGCAGGGCTCCCTCAGTGGCTGCACCCTTTCCCAGCGACAAGCAGGATTGATGGGCACCTGCAGGGCCTGAGCCTGCTCCAGCCAGCGGAGACCTCGCACTGGTGGCACTGGGAAGACCGAGAGCGTGGGGGCCGCGCGAGGTGGCGCACGCCTACCATCCCACACTCCGGGAGGCTGAAGCAGGAGGGATAGAAGTTTGAACCCAGCCTGGGCAATTATTTAGTGACTCAGTGAGACCCTGTCTCAAAATCTTAAAAGGGCTGGAGATGTAGCTAAGTGCGAAGGCCCTGGGTTCAATCCCGAGCCCCACAAAAAAGAAAAAAAAAAAAAAAAAGAGAAGCAGACACCTTGTAGGTCAAGGTTGCCTCCTTGGATGCTGTGATGTCACCTCAAGCACCTGCAGGGACAAAGTCTTGTGGTTTGGAAAACCCTGTCTCCTACCCTCACATCAGAACCTGGAGAGGGGACCCAGAGCAAGCACAGAGACCTCTCCATGGGGCGACACCTCGGGAAAGGCCTGGACAGGAGAACCCTGAACTCGGACACTGCAGCGTCGTGCATTCTGCCACCATCGCCCAGCCCCGCCAGCCAGCCAAGCGGAGGGTTTTCAACAACATCCCGTGCATGCCGGTTTTATTGGCAAACACCCCGAAAGAGACCCGCCCGCCTGCCTGCCAGGACAATAAGGATAATTGGTTTATGGCCTCCTGGCACACCTAAGCAGACATAATCACCAAGGTTAGCAGCCGCCAAGGAGCCTGCCAGACAAGTCAGGACTGGGGAGTTGGAGGCTGGTGTGAAGGACACTGGGGCCAAGCGTCTTCAAGGCCTTGAAAGGGACAAGCACAGAGATTCTTCAACTGGAGATAAAATGCCCTACACAAGTATGCCCGAGAACACCAAGTATCGGGGGCAAGAAGCACCAGGGAAGAGTCAGGAACCAGGGGAATGAAAGAAGGGGTGAGGAAATCAGGGTGTGAGCCCCACCAGAGGCCTGGCCAGACCCACAGAGGCCGTGCCCAGCCACCCTCCATGTCATGAGACCAGAGTGGGGCAGAGCCAGCACCCTGGATCAGCAGAGTCAGGGATTTGGAGGCACCAGGCGCCATCACTGGCTGCAGGGACCTGTGGCCCTGCCAAGTGACAGGGCTCACATCCATTGCGCTGCCCTGTGCCTCTGGGTATTTCCACGTAAAGTAAAAGGGTTCTAGCTGGGTATGTGGTACATGCCTGTTATCCCAGCACTTTGGGAGGCTGAGGCAGGAGGATCCCAAGTCCAACCCCAGCTCGAGCAACATAGCAACTTAGTGAAATGCTGTCTCAAAATAAAACATAAAAGCAGGACTGGGCACACTGTAATGCCAGCACTTGGGAGGCTGAGGCAAGAGGACTGCCTCAAGTTCAAGGTCAGCCTGGGCTACCCTGCCTTAAACAAAGAAAAAGGGATATTCCTGGGTTCAGTCCCCTGAACCTCAAAGTTAAAGAAAACAAGAAAAGCTTCATTCCGATAAATATGTTTAAAGGTGTCTAAACTCTCGCACTTTTGAGATTCTTGTGGTGCTGTGCTAAGTTAGGGAGGCAGTGCGGCCTCCGTAAAGGACGATCGTCACACTCCCCACATCTCGATCTGCTCTTTCTGGCTGCTCTACCCCACCTACACCCTCCTCTGGCCTCTGTTTTGAGGGGTGCTCAGCTCCCACTCCTGGAGGCTAAGCATGTGACGCAGCCTGGCCAATGAGCACAGCCTAGCTTGGGCCAAACACAGTGATTGGTTCGGAGTCAGGCACAGGAGGCAAGGCAACCAATCAGAGTGAACCCTGGGACTTTGGCTGGCTACAGAGGAGGCGCTGGAGCCCGCCTGACAGCTGTGCCAGCTGGGAAAACCAAGCTGGGGCGTTCATGGCCGAAGGCAGCTTCCGATGACACTCACACTCTGGTCCACGCTGTGCAGGGATCTGCCAGGAGTTTTAGTTCCACTACCCAAGCAGTGTCCTTCAGGCCTGGCACCTGCCACTTCTCACAGAAGTGGTCCCGACAAGCCTCCCTGCAGGTGACCCAACGGCCTCCATGCTGAGAGTAGAAATTCCTGCAGACACCAACGAAGCCAGCAGGAGGCGGAGCGGACAGTGCCTGGGGCCAGGCGAGGCGGGCACGAAAACCCTGCGCCACCTGCACCTGGGGACACTGCGCCGGCTCTCCAGCATCCTCGGGCCTGATCCCCAGCCCGGATTCTGCAGAGTCTGTCTGCAGAGCCACGTGGCTGGCATGGGCCCGAAGCTGAGGGTACAGCAGTGAGGCGAGCCCCACAGCGATGAGCGGCGGGAAGGCAGAAAGGACGAAGTAATGGGCCGGGTGTGGTGGCACACACCTGTCATCTCAGCACTCTGACCCCCCGACCCGAGGCAGGAGGATCACAAGTTCAAGTCCAGCCTGGGCAACTTAGGAACTTAGCGAGACCCTCTCTTAAAGTAAAAACTTAAAAAACTGGAGCTAAGGCTGCAGGCCGGTGCCTTGGAGACGGGGCCCTGCGTTTTCCGTGTGGGCTGGATATGGTCTCAGGGGTCCTCAAAACCAAAAGCGGGGGCAGAACGAGAGATGGGGAGAGCAGCGCACAAAGGGATGCAATGTCGCTGGCACTGAAGACTGAGCAAGGGCCGAGGAACGTGTGCACCTCTGAACGCTGCGAGAGCCCGCCACCCCCCAGGAGCCTTGGACAGCGACGCCTGGACCTTAGCCTGTGAGCCGGCTCCAAACCCCAGAACCCCAGATAACGAACTGATGCTTCTCGTGGGAATTTATCACCGCGACATCCAACACACACAGCGCTTTTGCCCCGCGTGCTATCTCTGCACGGCCCTCGTTATCTCTGGCCGAATGGGATTATCGAGAGTACAGAGGCCAGAGACGAAGGGGACAGCGCGCACAGGTGGCCCCGCGCCCCGCCCCAGTGTGTGGGGCGACACATACTAAACCTGCAGGTGCTGACGTTCTGGATGCCGGACTCCAGGCACGGGCAGAAGCCTTCGTTGGGCGAGTACACAGAGCCGTTGGCGAACAGGGTTCTGGGAGCCACGAAGCGGTAGGTGGGGATGCCCTGGAACACGCCAGACTTCTCGTAGACGAGCCGCATGGACCTGGGGGCAGGAGGCGGACAGGTGAGGGGCCCGATGTCCTCGCAGCTCCGCACACACACACATCTTCCTTGCCACGTTCCCTGAACAATAAAGAGCACCAGCTCTCCACGCTGCGTGCATGCCAGACTCCTCCGCTGCTCAGAGAGCATCTAAAGTGTGCGGGATGATGCGTGCAGGGAGTATGAAAACACGCCTCCCTCCTTGAGCATCACGGGATTCTGGTACCACACGGGCCCTCGAACTGAGCCCCTGTGCACGGCTCCCGGGGGGATGCACTGTCCTCCCCAGCGGTCGTGCTGACGGGACTCACCCCGCCCTCACTCTGCCCACCCCTGCCCATCTCACTGTTCCTCCAGCCCCTGGCTGCGTCTCAGACCTGCTCCTTGCTGCCCCAGGACCTTCGTGTGTGCCACAGTCGGGCCCGGACCAGGAACGGCCCTCCCTCATGGCCTCATGAAGCAACTCAGTTCTCCGCCCTCCCTCTCCACCACCCCACCCCTCCCATCCCCACGCCTGCTGTCCCGCCTCACAATAGAAACGCGGACCATGTGGGCCTCTCTGTCCATGGCAACCACGAGGCACACGCAGCTGGCCAGCTCCCCGCCCGGGGCGAGGCCGAGCAGAGGCGTGCGGCCTGTGCTTGGCACACCCCAGGTCTCTCCAATAACGTTGGAAACAATAATATTGTCAGCACAGTCAGTCAAATCACATACGTCATTTTAACTCTGCCACTAGAAAATTAAAAGTTGTACATGAGCAGGTGCAGCTCTAGCTACAGGCCTGCAGTCCTAGCTACTCTCAGGAGGCTGAGGCAGGAGGGTTGGCTGAGAAAAGCCTGGACCATCCAGAAAGGCCCCAACTCGAAGCAACCCTGCACGTGTGCCTCGCATTATAGTCTTCTTGCTGCAGCAGCTTAGATGGTGCTATTGTGAATGTGAAATGTCCTACTTTTAATCACTGTGCTTGTGTGAGAAAATGTCTTTGTTTTTAAAAGACACCCACGGAAGTCTGTAGGCATAACAAGCACACGGTCTCCAAGTGGTTCTCACGTGGTCAGGAAGAAGGCCCCCAAAGGCAGGGCGGGGCAGGAGACAGCACAGGGCAGAAGAGAAGCAGGCGAGAAGATGGAGCTGTGGTCCAGTCCAGGGCTTGGGCAGTGCTGGGGGATCAGAAGGCAGGGCTGGGGCCGAGGGTCGTAGGTCACCGGGCATGGGCTGGGGACCCCAACCTGGCTCTTTCTGGCTCCCTCTGCTCCAGGCCAGGCGAGCACAAAAATATCTGATAACATCCTGTTTCTCAAAGCGGCCCGCACAGAGCCAGTGCACGCTCAGTAACATCCCAGGCCCGGCTGGCGTCCCCATAGCACAGGCTCCCAGCACAGGGACTTTGCCCAGCCCTGCGCCTGGCACAGAGTGGGGCTCCCTGGGCTTGCAGGGAAGCAGAAGGCCAAGGGTCATGGCAGACAGCTCCCCGCAAAGGACGCTGCGGAGTGGCCAGGAGGGCGCAGGGACAGTGAAGCCCACAGTGGCCCCGGGAGGCACCTCTGTCCCCAGCCCCTCACTGACACCCCGCGGCGCCCTAGCACCCACGGCAGCCTCTTCCAGCTCTGCACGGCGTCGGGATGGCGCCAGGGCCAGAGAGCCCAACGCCCAGCTCCGGGCCGCCCAGGAAGCAGATTCTGCCGTCCAGGGGAGCGGGGAGGCGAGTCAGTGTGTTACCTGCAGGCCTCGGGGCTGTAGAACTCCAGCGGAGATTCCGGGGTCATGAACGGCGGCCACATCTGCCCGGAAGTCCCATTGATCATGTTGCACTGGTCTGAGTGCCAGTAGTTGATCTGAGGAGGGAAGCGTTGGGGACACGGCCATGCAGGGCAGCTGAGTAGCCTTGGGGTCGTGTCGCCACTCACATCCCGACCCTGGCCGGGGCGCGGGGCGAAGCCGTGTGGACAGACACGACGTGCGGTGTGGCCCCAGCTCCTGAGGCGGGAGCCCCAAGTGAGAAACTGTCACCCAACTGTGCAAGGGGGCCGTCCCCACGGGAAGTCAAGAGGCGCCTTCTGTACACGGATGAAGCAGTGACGGGTGCCCTGGTCAGCTATTTAAAATCACGATGGTGACGGCGGCCAGGAAACCTCAAAACAGAAGACTGGGGCCGTGTTTGGGGAGTGAGACCAGTCAGAGCTCATGTTCTCTTTCTTTGAGACGGTCTCACTGTGTAGCCCAGGCTAGCATCGAACTCATGGCAATCCTTCTGCCTCAGCCTCCCAAGTGCTGAGAGTGCAGGTGTGTACCACCAGGTCCGACCTCCGAAACTCTTTTGCTACTCGGTGTGCACAGAAAGCTTTCTAAGCACGCACACGCATGTGGCTGGCCCTGGCATCTGTGAAGAGCATTACTGCAGGCTCGGGCGGTAGTCCCACCCTCTCGGCTGCCGGGGGCAGTTTGTCCTCACCCTGGGAAGCCCCCGGGGGCGGAAAAACAGCACAACACGGTTGTGGTCACTCATCTCGGCAAAAGGCCGCCAGGGTAATAAAAACAAGTCACACGCAGAACAATGCACATAATGTGATTCCCTGCCACCCCCGGAAGGAACACGGCGCCTCGCTCACGGTCACCCAGGCGTGAGCGAGGGTGAAGGCGACAGGGACTGACAGGGACGCACCCGCCGCACTGTCGTCCTCCGTGGCCGGAGGGGCGGCCGGCAGAGTCTGTGCACAAAGGGATCCACTCCCGTCCCCATTGTTCACGCTTTAATGGGGAGGGCTTCCTGCACCACTGGCGGAACACTTGAGACCGGTTCTCGTAAGTGCAGAATCAAAGAGGAAACCGCTGAGTCCCAGCAGACAGCCGGCGCCCCACCAGCGAGTCTGGCAGGCGGCGCAGGACGCTCCCTGGCCCAAGCTCGCGACGGACCCCCGCCCGGGCCTCACCTTGCTGAGCCCGTTCCACTTGTCCACCAGGTGGATCCGGCTGAAGTTCTTCACCCCCGTGAACACCGTGAAGAGCCCGGAGTCCGAGTCGTTCAGCTGGGGACGGTGGGAGACAGCGCGCCTGAGAGTGGGGCGGGAGCAGAGCCCCAGGCCACCCCGCTCACAGCCTTGCCCCGTTCAACCCAAAAGAGGGCGGCTATCCCCACACCCGCACACAACACAGCACAGGCCAGGCATGGTGGCGCATGCTTGTCATCCCAGCGCTCTGGCAGGCTGAGGCAGGAGGATGCGAAGTTTGAGCTCAGCACACGGGGCGCCAGGAGCACTAAGAGGGCCGCGCACAGGCCCGGACACCAGAAGGGCACCGAGCACCAGGGCGGCCGCCGCCTGGCTGTGAGCGCAGACAAAGCCCGTCAGACCACCAGTGACTGCACAAGTGCCTGCCTCCTCATGACGGAACCGAGATTTGCTCAGGGTGTCGGCTCGGCCACCTAACAGGCTGCCTTCCCAGCCGCCCCGGTAGCTGGGGTGGCGCAGTGAGTCTTGCATCTAGGGAGCCACGGTCGGGGGTCAGAGGTCAGGGATCGAACCCTACACAGCCCAGATCTGGGCTCAGGCGCACAACCAGGACCCCGCCAGGCCAGTGTGGTGGATCTGCCTCCCCGGCGGCCTCCTCCGGCTCCTTCACCGAGTCGGGTCCCGTCCCAGCCAGGTCGGGCCACGCGGGATGCCGCCCTAGAGGCTCCTGGTCTGCGGGCCAGTAACTTTCTTTTTTTCTCTTTTGCAGTAGTGCAGATTGAGCCAGGGCCGGGCACTGCTTGGCAAGTACTCCACCAACCACTGAGCTACAGCCCCAGCCCTTTCCATTTTATTTTCAGACAGGGTCTCACTAAGTCATTAAGCTGCTCAGGCTGGCCTCAAACTTGCAATCCTCCTGCCTCAGCCTCTGGAGGAGCTGCAACTACAAGCTTGTCCCACCACATCCAGCTTCCAATAAACTCCCTATTCTGCTAAGGCCCTTGGAGTGAGGTCCCCACCAACCGTCTACAGCCACAGCACCCACCCAGCACAACCCGCCGGCCCCCATGTTGAGTCACCAGACAAGCCTGGCCACTCACCTCCGAGAAGAGCCCAAACTTGCCCTTGATGGGGAGCATTTCAGGGAAGTACTTGCTGATGAGGTTCAGCAGCGGGTCCTCGTAGCCCCACATGATCTCGCCCACCGTGCGGTTCATGAAGGCGCGCTCGCCCAGCGTGCTGAAGGCCAACGTCATGAGCAGCTTCAGGCCCATGGGCCGGTGCTCCATCATGGCCGATGCAGCCTGCACAGCGAAGACAGTGTCGGGGCGGGGACCGTGGCTGCCGCCCTCCACCCACCAAGGCAGAGCCCACACAGGATGGCTGGGCCCCAGTGGGGACCAGAGGACCGGACACCCGGACCCACCCCGATCCCACGGCCGCCTCCTGCTCTCTGCCCATCAGGTTTGGGCTGAATCAACTCCACACCCGGAGGTGGGTGCGGGGCTCAGGCCCGGCCCATCAGATCCGCCTCCCCCAGGCAGGGGCCAGGCTGGTGTGAACCAAGGCGCCCCCAGGAGACATTCTGCAGGGGCCTGGTCCTGGGGGCTGCAGCCACACGGAGGGCCACACCTGAGGCCAAGGACCCTCAGGAGCCTCCTCTGCTGAAAGCAATCTGGGGCGCACTGAGAGAAGAGTTTTAATGGGGGGTCCCCTTCCGTATCCTCTCCGTCCTGCCTGAGTGCCGGGGGCCCAAACATCTGCTCCATCCACTACCCTGGTGCCTAAAAACAGGCGGGTTTCTTAGGTTGCTTTTGCCTTCCTCCGGAGACACTGTCTTGACTGTTGGTTAATTTTTTTCGAGGACCCCCCATCAAAAAGCCACCATCCCCCACTTCCAGAGCAGAAGCTGCAGCGCTCTGGCCCCTGAGGAACCGAGGGGGCCTCCTTTGCTCTCCTATAATCTTTCAAGGCAACAAATGTGCAGCAGGGGTGGTAGGAGGGCTTCTTGTTGTTCTGTTTTCACTACCAGGGGTCGAGCCCTGGGCCTTTGCGCTGAGTCACATCCCCAATCCTTTTTTGATTTCTTCTGAGACAGGGTCTTACTAAGGTGCCCAGACTGGGCTCGAACTTGCAATCCTCCTGCCTCAGCCTCCCAGAGGTCTGGGATGACAGACAGGCCCCACCATGCCCAGTTTAAACACAGAGTTTCAAGAAGTCAAAAAAAAGACACAAAATAAAATGTAAGTCCCTCCCTAACCCTACAGACTCGTGGCCAAAGAGTCTACACTGCAGCCCACAGCCAACTATGCCACCTGTTTCTGCCCTGTGCATGAGCTAAGAATGTTTTTGTTTACATTTTCAAATGGTTAGAAAAACACCAAAAAGAAGACTCTTCCAAGAAACGCAACACTCGGCCAGGCGTGGTGTCACACACCTGTGATCCCAGCACTGTGGAGGCTGAGGCAGGAGGATCACCATGAATTCAAAACCAGCCTGAACTACATAGCAAGACCCTGTCTCTCAAAATACAAAAAAACAAAGAAAGACAGAAAGAAACACAGCACTCATCTGATGTGCACACTTCAGCGTCCCTACGGCTGGGTTTATGTCGATGGGGCTGCATCTTTGTCTGCCGGGTCCTGGCTGGCTGGTGACCGAGGCGGTGGCTGGGCAGACCCTCCCCGGACCCCCGTGGGCCTCCGAGTCTGGGCCATGGACACGGACGGGGCTAGCTGCTTCCTCTGGGGGCCACCTGCCTCAGCTGTCTGTGTCCCCACCTGGTCCCTCCCTCTGGGCGCCCGGCATCTGTGACCGCCCAGGAGGTCCTGAGCGCCACTGCTAATGGCCCTGGCGGAGGCTTCCCGGGTGTCGCAGTGTCACACTGCTGCTGGGGGACGTCACGAGGCCCCGCCTGGGAGCGGGCCCCGGAGGGCTGCCTGGTCTGCACTGTCTCTGTGCTTGCTGCCTACGCCCGTCTTATCACGGGGATCGTCCCCGCTATGGGCGCCACCATCTGCGTGCCACAGCCCTGCGGGACCTGCCCGGGAGACCCCGGAGCTGTCACTGGGAAGGAGGGGACTTTGGTCAGTACTGCGGGAGGCTGGGCCCTGCCCCGGGGTGGGGGGCAGGGACAGGGACAGAGCCCACGCGGGGCAGGGACGCCTCACCAGGACCAGGATGTTGGGCAGCACGATGTAGTCGCTCTCCGAGCCGCGAGACTTCTCAGGCTGGAACTGGAAGATGCAGTGTTCCCGGAAGGACACCGTGTCGTTGTCGTTGAAGGAAATGTTCATTTTGTGCCTGAACTGCCTGGGGACAGGTGGGGGCGGCAGTCAGTGGCCAAGGACACTGTGTGGGACGCTCGGACACCAGCCAGGTCCCGCCCAGACTGTGCCAGAGCCGGAGCAGCCATCTCCCGCCTGTGGTCCCCCGCGTCTGTCTGCTGCGGGCCACACGGCCGCTGCCCCTCGGCACTTGGGCCCGCACCAGCCTGACCCAGGGTCCCCATCCTCCATGTCGGGGCAGCGGAGCGGTCAGGGACATGCCAGAGGGCTGCGGTGCAGTCCCATCTTCATCGCGACCACTTATGCCTCAGTTTCCCTCCTGCGGAAAGGAGTGACAAGATCTACTCCAGAGGGCTGCTCTGCGCGGAGGGTGAGACACAGGCTGGGCCCTGCACTGAGGCCTTCCTGTCGACTGTCCCACCCGATCATCGAGGCCCATGGTGGGCACCACCATCCTCATGTTGCAGAGGGGAAACTGAGGCCCAGGGAGTAAAGCCCCTGCCCGGGAGCAGAGAGCAGGGCAGCTACTCTCTCCACACAATGTGTGCCCTCTATCAAGTGCCCCAGCTCTGGGGCCTCAGTTTCCTCATCCATAGATGCGGTGGTGCTGGTCCCCAGCCTGCTGTGTGCCCAGAGTGAGGGGGCACCAAGTTCCAGACACCAAGGACCCCTCCCCGGGGCCTCATCTCCGAGTCCGGGGCATCATTCCGCACCAGCCCCAGGGCCTTTGCACATCTTGCGACTTTACTTTTGTAGCGTTGCTGACTTCCCTGGCTGATCCCAGAGGATGGGTTTCACCCACTTTGCGCCCAGATTGGCAGCAAGCACCAAGGGGCACTCAGCAAGCCCCTGGATGTGTGTGGATGGGTGGATGCAGGTGGCCAGGCCAGGGTCCAGTGGGTCCCAGAACCCCACTGCACGGCGCAGCCGGCAGCGCTGTCTCTGCCACCCCGCACCAGCCACAGGCAGGTCTGACCTGGGTGGAGGAGGGATGCTGTCTGGAGACTCCGCGGGGCAAAGAGTGCAATAAAAAATCAAAAGGCGCACCCAGGCTGGCGTGGTGACTTACGCCTGTCATCCAGCACTCTGGGAGGCTGAGGCAGGAGGATCACAAATTTAAGCCCAGCCCGGGCAACGTGGTGACTTAGCAAGACTGTTTCAAAACAACAAAGAGCCAGGGATGCAGTTCCAGGGCCCCCGTCATCAGCCAGGACCCAGCGCCCCACACAGGTGCTGGGAGACCGGCCCAGACATCTGTCTGTCTCCCCTTCTTTCTCACACGCACACTCCTACCCCGCCTGCAGAGCCACACCACGGTCCTTGCTGTCCTGTGAGGGACACCCTGTCCCCACAGCCGTCTCACCTGTACACGTAGGGCCCGCGCTCCCGCACCTCCGGCACGCCACCGTCCAGGATCTCTTGGGGGTTGACGACGTCAAAGAAGTAGATGGACATGTAGAAGGGCACGGGGATCTCCTTCCACATGTTGAAGGAAAGGCTGCTCGGGTCGATGCGCACGTTCTGCAGGAGGGGACACGTGTGAGCGGGCGCCGAGGGGTGATGGTTGCACCCCGTGCTGGGCAGCAGCCCCGTCCCCTGCTGCAGACCGCTGCTCCCCAGATGGGGAAAGGCAGGCACCCAACGAGGGCCAGAGCCATGCTCTGTGAGCGCACCAAGAAATCGAGCAGGAAGGGGACTGTGTTTTAGAGACTCTGGTCCTTCATATGGAAAAACCCAAACCCAAACCAAAAGAAACACGGGAGGAGATCCAGGCACACAGGAGCGGGGCGCCCCACAGAGGCCCCAGCTAGCACCAAGGTCCTGGGGCAGCGGGCTGCTCGAGGAGGCTGTGAGCAAGGAATGAGAAAGAAATTTTCTGTAGAAAGTCAGAAACACCTTCCCCACAACCGGCCCATGAGCTAGAGCCACTGTCGCAAAGCCGGGTGGCTGGGGTGGATTACATCACCCTCCACTGTCACTGAACACGGGCTTCCAGGACAAAGACAGCCACCCGCACCCACCCCGGGCGGCCAGGACCAGGGCACAGGCCCTGCAGGCGCCGGAAGGCTGAGCGTCAGCACCTCCGGACCTCGGTCGCCTCGTACTCGGGGCTGGTGATGCTGCGACGAGCGTGAGCCGCGGCTCTGACAGGCAGGAAGCCGAGCTCTCGAGATGAAATTCCGGGTCCTTCCCCCGGTCCCCCGGTACGCTGAGGGTGGGGCCTGAGGACGCCAGCAGCGGCAGATGGGCAAGTGTGTGGTCCCCGGGGCCGGGCCATTCACACTTCACCACGCCCTCTCCTGGCCAGCACCTCGGCCTGTGGGGGATGCCGCCGTGGATGCCAGCGCCAGACAGCAGGGCCCCAGGCCGTCACCGCTAACTCAGGGCCTGGCACAGCACCTGGCACGGTGGGCGGAGATGGGCGAGGGAGCCGGTGGGCGCGAGTGGGTGGGCGGATTGATGAGGGGGAATATGCGGGTGGGTGGAAAGCGGGAGGTCACACAGGATGACCAGGAGGGGTCGGGACAAGGACACATGCACCTGCGTCTATCAAACACGAGGCCCTGGGACAGGACCGGCCCCCTCAGGCTCCCACACAAGCCTGCTGCCTCCAAGGTTGGGGTGCAGCGTCTGCCCAGCTCACACTGTCCGCAGGGGCCCAGACCAAGGTGCGGAGGCAGAGCCCCACACAGCCTTCCTTCCTGGGTAAACCGAGTCCGAGAGATGCTCACTGATAGGAGACCCAGGATGGGCTACCTCAGGCCCTGGCTTTCTGAAGGCCGCCCGTCTGGGTACGTGGGAGAGAAGCATCAGGGCAGAGGGGCATCACCAACTCCCCCCCAGGGTCCACGCTGTGTGGAAACCGCCCCTCCGCACCGGGGGGCTTGGCCAGTGCGGACTCTGATCCCTGAGACCCAGGTTCAAATCCCGCCCGCAACAGGCACCCTTCTCACGGCTGGGGCTGCTCCTGCCGGCTCAGCCGCACTTGGCCAGTGGAACCCCTCCTGGGCCAGGCGCTTCCGAGCCAGATCGCGGGGATCCGTGCACAGCTCCGGCACCACCAAAGTCACCAGGATGTGCACTTCCACGGGGAGAGCCATGTGACACGAGAATTACATCTCACTAACACTGTTTAAGAGCACAAACAAGCCAGGGCACACACCTGTAATCCCAGCTAAGCTGGAGGCTGAGGCAGGAGGATTCCAAACTCAAGCCCAGCCTGAACAATTCAGCAAGACACTGTTTCAACATAACAAGGGCCACGGGTGCAGCTCAGTGGCGCTGTGCTTGCCTAGCGCGCCTGAGGCCCTGGGTCCTGTCCCCAGCACTGCAAAAGGACAAAAATTAAAACAAAAAGCCCAGCACCTCAAAGAAGACAGCAGATCACAAGCTACAAGCTGCCCTCACCGAGAAGGGCGGAGGGCGGCCTGGAGGGGACAGATGCGTTCATACAGTGACCACGCCATGGTGTCGGCGGTGGGACACGGCAGACCCACCACACCAAACCGTGGGACTGCGTCGGCGCCTCCATCATGCCTCGGTCTCCCCCAGACCACAGCTGGGTCCCGTGACACCCCCACCGCGCCTGCTCCCCCTGGCTGTGGGCGTGAACGGGGCTGACCCGGTAGGGGGCAGGGACGGGCTCTCTGAGCAGGGCTGGCTCTGCTCACGCTTCCTCCTGTGCCGTGGGCCGCAGCCCGGCGGGGCGAGCCCAGCAGGGACCAGGTCTCCCAGGGCCTGGGCACCAGAGGCAACCTGGTGGCCACCTGCCAGGCGGCGAGCCGCCCCACTCCGCCCCCACCCGGTGGGGCAGACTTTGCCCGCCCTTGACCAGCGGGGTCACCATGGCAGCCAGGCCCAGCGACCAGGGACACCAGGACAGACAGCCGATTAGATAACAGCACCGCAGGGCAGTGCAGCCTTTAGCCACCAGAGCTGGCTCTATGACTGTCCCGGCCCCCGAAGGCCAAAGATCACGGCCCGGTGTCACAGGAGGGACCAGGGTGCTGGGCCCAGCTCTGCAGGTGCCACCTTCCCCATGGGGACCGCGCCTGGCAGGCGGGAGGCTCGCTGGGGCAGGGGGCATCGGGGCTGGGCATTAAAAGGGAAAAGGGGACGGGGACCAAGCCGGGGCAAACACCAGGGAACCCCCGAAATGTCCACGGGTGACAAGAGTGTTTTTAAAATGACAAAAACAACTCGGTACCCACCGGCTGGGCGCCACACAGCAGGAGAGAGAGCCAGCCACCCAACGCGGGCCTCCGAGACAGCGAGCACCCCGAGCAGAGCGAGGACCTGGACATTGAAGCCGCGTGCCCCCGACACCCTCTGCCCCGCGCCAGGCAGGGGCACTGGGGACATCATGGGGACAGCAGTGCAGGGAGGGGCAGACTGGACATCGGCGCCAAGAGACCAGCAGGACGGACATGTCACACGTGTGGGTCCCAGATGCCACACAGGGGCTGGAACCCATCAAACCGTATGCCCAAAAGGACGCATGTCCACCGGGCGCAGTGACACATGCAGGAAATCCCAGCACTCTGGGAGGCTGAGGCGGGAGGCTCGCAAATGTGAGGCCAGCCTGGGCAACTCAGTGGCTTAGCGAGACCCTGTCTCAAAAAATAACAGGGCTGGGGACAGAGCTCAGTGTGAGGGGCCTGGGTTCAACCCCCAGTTCTGCAGAAACAAAGAATTTTTAAAGTACTGAAGATTTCAGAAATAGGTGTATGAAAACTTGCAAGAGTATTTCAAGTTTCAATGTCTTGTTCAAAGCGAAGTCAGAATATGTCAGGTCCTGGCCTCAGCGGAAGCAGGCTCAACCTGCTGGTTTCCAGCGCCACAGGACGGTGACCTAGGACGTCCGCCCCTCCAGATCTGAACTTCACAGCATCTGTAAAGCCCTTTGCCACTCGAGGCCACAAATCCACAGGTGCCCCGGGAGGGACGCAGGCATCTCTGAGGCCTGATGCAGCCTGCCACCTCTCCGCTCCAGCCCCTGCGCCCCGGGAACCCCAGCAGCAGGTCAGTGGGACATCGGCCGCTCGGTGCCCCTTCTTCCGCCAGACAGCAGGTCCCGCTGGGAACTGGTGGCCCCCGCGCCGCCCTGAGAGGCCACGCCCAGGATGCCACCCACCTTTCGAATCCTGTTGTGCTTCAGCCTCAAGAGAAACAGGACGGGACACCTGGGGAGGCGGCTTTCAAGTGTCTGGTGGACCCTTTGTTCCCAGCAAGCCCCTTCCATCACCATGGCTGCCTCCTCCGACCTCTGACACGGTTTGCCACGTCCCCAGCATGCAGGACACAAAGCTGAGCCCCAGAAGGCTTGGGGGTCTGGGGCCCTGGCAGGCTCGAGTGGCATCAGACCCAAGCAGCCTGAAAGCTGGGGGGTCCTGGGGACAGCGGAGGCTGCTGGACTGGGGGCCAGGTTCCGAGCCAGCGGTCGCATCACCTGGGGCTGTGACATGCACAGACCCGTGCGTGGCTGGCTCAGAATCCCCGGGTGGGGCTTGGCGACCCGGCTTCCTCAGCCCCCAGGGCGGCTGCGGATGTATGCAAAGTCAGGGTCACCCACTGCGCCAGACAGCAAAGGGCCTGGCCACCTCCTGCTCCCCGTTCACGTCCGTGCAAAACCCTTCAGAATAACAAGCTCCTAAAAACTACTAAAGCCAGGCATGGTGGCACATGCCTGTGATCCCAGCACTTGGGAGGCTGAGGCAGGAGGATTGCCATGTGTTTGAGACCAGTCTGGACTACACTGTAAGTTCAAGGCCAGCCTGAGCTACACAGCAAGACCTTGCCTCAAACAAACAAAACCACTTAAAATTTCCAACGTCCCCTCCACCAGGAAAAACACCCTTAGGCTGAGACTTCTCCCCTCTTCAAGGGGCATCACGCTCAGCCACAGGCCAGGGTGGTCATGAGGTGTGCGATTTGTTGACCAAGCCGTCCAAACTCCAGGTCTGGGGACCCAGGCTGAGGCACAGACACACTCCTTCCTTCCTTCTTTCCTTCCTTCCTCCCTCTCTCCCTCCCTTGGTTCCCAGCTGCCGGTCATGTGGCTCGTGCGCTGGGGAAAGGCCAGTGGGCCGGCGTGTGACTGCGATGGTGCCAGGCCGTGCACTAAGCAAGCCGGGACACATGGCCTCCCACGTCACTCCCACTCAAGGCCATCGCTGCCCCCACTCCCACACAGAGAGTATCGGACAGAAAGCTCTGCGCCTGTAGGAAAGCGGGACCACGCTTGAGATGGGACAGGCCTGTACCCCGTCCCAGCCTGTGGGAAGGGAGGGGAGTCTGCTGGCGACAGTTGGAAAAGTTCCTCTTCCAATAAAAGATCTCTGCAGAGCCCTTCCGCTGCTCTAGCCCTCCCTTCTGATTTCGAATGATGTGTAAGGGTATATGATCTGTGGTGCTGTGGCAGCCACCATGAGACCATGAGGACAAGGCCAACCCAGGCACAGACACCCACCCAGTGCCTTAGGAATCCAGAAACAGCTTCCACCTCCTGCTAAGCACAGCTGTAAACATCTGCAGGGTTATTTTTCTTTTTGCTGTTGCTTTGTTTGCATCACCGGGGATCGCACTAAGATTACACAAAACTACATGCCCAGCTCTTTTTATTTTTATTTTGAAACAGAGTCTCCCTAAACCAGGACACGTCCTAGGCTAGGCTTAAACGTGTGATCCTCCTGCCTCAGCCTCCCGGATGCTGGGATGATGTACGCGCCAACATACCCAGCCTTACATCTTTAAAATGGTTACAGAAAGAAAGAAAAACACCACTTTGCGCCATGTGAAAAGAAAATAAAATTCACATTTGGGGCTCCATAAATAAAGATCCTCCTGCGACACTGCAGACGTTCCCTGCCTGTCCCTCCTCAGCGTGCCGACCCGTCCCCCACCTTCAGAAGCTCGGGAAGGGCTGTGCCCGGCGGTGCCAGTGCCCACGGGCAGGCGGACTGGGCCACGGCAGGGAGCAGCCGGCACCACAAGGGCATAGCGGACCTCCCCGCCCGGCAGCAACGAATGACACAGCCGAGGCCACGCGGCTGTCCCCGGGAGGGCCTCGGACGCAATCCTGCCTCCGAGGACAATTGTCACACCTGCTGTCCCGGCATGCTGCCGGCCCAGGGGAGGACTCACGTTGAGGCGGCCCAGGTTGTGGTGCCCAGGGAACAGGGTCCAGCTGCAGGCCACCTTCTCCAGAGGCTCGGCACCCTGGACCGCAGCCACCACGGCCAAGGAAGGGCCGCCTGGTCCCGGCCAGCAGGGCAGTCCAGCTTCCGGGAGGGGAAGAACCCAGGCCCCCTTCGCGTTACACCTGACCTGCAGGTGGCAGTGCCGCCCCCGAGCTATGCCCCTGGCCCCTTTTTATCCAGAGGCAAGTTCTCATTAAACCATTAAATTGTCCATCCGGGCTTGAACTTGCCATCCTCCAGCCTCGGCCTCCCACCTCAGCCTCCCCGAGCGCTGGGGTGACAGGTGTGCCGTGCCCCGCTTGTCTTCCCCATTTTAACTGTGGCAAGATGCATAGCGTGAAATTCCCCGAGTGAACAGGTTTTTAGTGCACAGCTTAACTGCACCAAGGCTTCTGCAAAGCGGTCACCCCGTCCGGCCACAGAGTTGGCCGCGGCGCCAAGCTGCAGCCCCGCCCCCACGGCACCCCACCCGGCCCTGAGCCTGCCCGGCGCCCCCTCCACTCCCGGGTCTGCAGCTGACTCCTTCGGCCGGCTCAGCACAAACGGAATCCTGCTGTGCGCGTCCCTGACGTCTCCCACACTGCAGACCATGACAGAACAACGTCCCCTGCACAGAGACCACATTCTCTGTAGCCATCACAACCCATAAGCACTTTGACGGCGCCACCGCTCAGAGCTGCAGCGAACCCCACAGCTGGGCTGGGGCGCAGGTCTCTCCCGAGCGCCGGCGTCCTGCCCCCGGCTGTGCCCCTCGGCCCAGCTCACGGCTCAGCCCGGCCTCCTCGCCTTCCCGCCACACGACGACAGCCTGGGCCGCGACAGTGACCGCCCTGGCTGGTGCGCGGTGGGCCTCTGCTCATCCCGCCCCGGCGACGCCGAGACACAGGAGCGTCTTCTACAGGTTCACCGCCACCCGGCGTCACCACCTGCCTGCCGTCCCCACCCCGTCGCCACTCCCAGCCCCCAGCCTCGTCCTGCAATCCTCTCCCCGCACCCTGCCCCTGCCCGGCACACTGTCCCACGCCCGGTGCATGTGCGGCCCGTGGAGGCCCCACTGCCCACCGCAGGAGCCCCGTCACTCCCTGCCCGCTGTCTGCCCCCGCGGGACCATGAGTGCGCGGCGGGCAAGAGCAGAAGGGATCTGACAGCGAGGTCCCAGGTCACCCATCCCTCCCTTTGGCTGCTTTCTTCAGAGTCCCTGCCCTGTTCCTCCCGCTGTGAGGGGGACCGAGGGTGTCCCTGACCCTCCAGGTGTGACCCAGAGACAGCTGGAGACAACACAAATCGCCAGTGTCACCCACCCCGGTGACAGACACCTGCATCCTCCATGTCTCCGGGCTCAGAAGAGTGCCCGAGCAGAGTGGGCCAGGCTCCCCAGCCTCGGTCCCCACCCCGCATCCCTGGCCCCGCCCCACAAGGTGAGGGCCACAGCGGGGGTCACGCACCAGTCCCCACGTTGTGCACGGCTGGTGGCCATGAGGAACCTCAGGACTCGGCAACTTAGTGCGACTCTGTCTCAAAGTGAAACATGAAAAAGGGACTGAAACCTGTAATCCCAGCACTCAGGAAGCTGAGGCAGGAGGATCGCCTGGAGCTCGAGGCCAGCCTGAACTACACAGCGAGACTCTGTCCTCAAGAAAAACGAACAAAACAAAACAAGATGAGAGCAGGGGAGGCCCAGGGCGGGGCAGAAGACCCCAAGACCCCGAGACCACAGCCTCAGTGCTGCAGGGCACAGGACTGGCGTCTGTGTGTCGTGGGCAGGGCCGGGGAGGACGTGGGTGCTGCTGTCCCTCTGCTGACATAAACATGTTTTTCACAGGAAGGAAGACGTGCTATGAATTGAAATCACCTTTGCCGAGTGTCCCCCACCCTGGGGAAGCTGAGGAAGTGGACTTCTGAGCAAATCCAGTTCCCACGGAAGCCCAGGGGCCCTGGAGTTGGGGGAACCCCGAGTTCTGCAGGGTCGCAGGCCCACTGCCTCATCTGAGCTGTGCCCTCAGCCTCACAGTCACGGGGTGCTTAGGACACGGGCCTTGCTTGACGACAGGGTCTCCACAAGCGTGGCCATGCTGGGATCACCAGACGCGATGCGGGGCAAGCCCTAAACCCAGCGACACACACAGGAGGAGCCACAAGCCGAGGACCCCGCCACTCCCAGTGCTGGACAGAAGCCTGGCACCAAGTCTCCCCACAGCCACAGGAGTCCCCCGACCTGCCGGGCACCCACGCGGTCCTCGGTTCTGAGGCCCAGCAGGGGGACCGGCACGGCACTCGGTGCCAGCCCCACCCCCGGAGGCCGGGCTGCGGACGCCTCGGTGGGCCTCTGTGGGGCGGGGGAACCCAAGGTGCACCAGCCTCAGCGCCAGTCACTACCCACGTCCTCACGCCACATAGGATGGTGGCCGCCAAGGCCCAAGGGAGGCCCCAGCTTGCTGTGTGACCCTCTGGCTGAGGAGGAGGGGGGAAGGCTCAAGACCTGCTCAGGAACACGGCTCAAAGCCAGGCTGTGGGCACAAGGAGCCGCACATGTTCCTGCACCCGCCACTAAGGGAATCAGCGAAATGGGACAGACATTGAAGAGCAGGCTGTGGCAAAAAGCACAGAGGGGCCCAGGCATGGCGGCCACACCTGCATCCCACCACTCGGGAGGCTGAGGCAGGAGGATCTTCATGAGTTCAAGGCCAGGCTGGGCTACACAGTGACAGGCTAGTAGGATGGACCGACATACATCCGACCGGCGCCCCCACATGAAGTGGAGCTGGGGCAACCCAGGAACCAGGGAGGTCCACATAGAGGGAGCCCGCGTAAGGACAGAGCAGGCGGCCTCAGGAGACGGAAGTCCCCAGGAGACAGCGCCAGTCATCCAGGACCTGGCCAGGCCCAGAGCAGCCACTCTGGGTCACACAGCTGTGGAAGCCACCAGGACCGGACCTGGAACCTGAGCTCAGGCCACTTGTCCGTGTCGACTCGCGGCTCTGCAGGTGACACAAGGGCACACTCGTGTTGCGGAGGACGGTGCCGGGTGAGGGGGCCGAGGGACTGGAGGACGAGGGGAAAGGGGACAGTGTCCGTCCACACAGCCACGGGACAGGCATCCCCAAGCCGTCAGCTGGGCACAGAGACGTCCACACCACGAGGGTCCCTCAGCCACGGGGGGCGCAGCTCGGATACCTGCTGTGACAAGGCCGAACCCGAAGACTGAGAGAGAAGCCAGCTTTCAGGGGACATAGGCGGAGGTGTGTGACTGTCCTAACCATCACGGAATCACTCATTTTGGGCCACCGTATGTGCTATGACTTTCACCTCAACGAACTAGGAAGCAAAAAAATGAACGAGGGGGCGAAAGCTACAGCGTCACCCTGGAAGAATCTGCATTTCCGGGCAAAGCCAAGACGAGCTCTGGTCTGACTCCTGGGTCCGGGGGCCACAGGTGCCTGCACCTTGCAGACAGGGGAACGAGAGCTCCGGACTCTGAACCGGGAGTGGCGGAGCACACTGTGGGAGGCTGAGGCAGGAAGATCCCGTGTTCGATCCCAACCTGGGCGGCTTAGCAACTTAGTGAGACCTGTGTCGAGATAAAACAGTTAAAAACGGTTGGGGATGCGGCTCAGTGCGAAAATCGCCGATTCTGCCCTCAGGACCAGCAGGAAAAAAGAAAGAACTGGCAACACCAGGCTGGGGAGTTAGCTCAGTGGTAGAGTGCCTGCCTAGCAAGCACAAGGCCCCGAGTTCGATCCCCAGCACGCTCCCCACAAAAAAGAAAAAGAAAATGCAAAGCAAAAACAGGTCAGTAAAACAAAAGAAAAGCACACGGTGTCATTCCACTCGGGTAAATCCGAGCTCAGAGCAGCCAGCGCCCTGGGTCGGGGCCGGACACGGCGCAGCACCGCGCAAAGCGGGCACAGCTGTCTCCCCCGCGGGGCTCCCGGGCCGGGCCGTGGGGCTCTGTCCCCGGCGTGTGCTACTGTGTTTTAGCTGTTTCTTCACTGCGTGTGTCTTGTGCACTTTCCAACACTTGTGTGATATTTCACAGTGTCTCCAGGGGAAAGTGTGATGCCACGGGCGGCACGGGTGACGCGGGGATGCTGGGAACCGACCATCATGGCGAATCCCAAGCCGCGGCTGTCAGGCTAGTGGAAGCAGAGTGATCGCCGCTGCCCGGAGGCCAGATGGGCCGGGGACCCGCTGAGGGCTCGCCGCCCCAGCCCCGCCAGAAGCCCAGGCCCGTGGCCCCTCCAGCCGGAGCTGCGGGCGCAGGCGTCACACTGTCACTCTCCCTGTGGCGGTGTCTGGCTGGACCCACATTTGCTGACGGTGGGGACACTGTGGAGGAGGGTGCGGGGCCCAGGATGGCTCCAGCCCCGGGAGGAAACTCGTCCGGGGGCAGTGGCTGCGGGCTGCGGGACACTGCCTGGTCCTCTCGGCCCAGTCCCCTGCCAGGAGGTGGCCTCTGCGAGGGTCTGCGGCACAGCACAGGTGTGGGGGACACCATTAGGGAGGGAGAGAGATATGGAAAAAGAGATGGAGACAGAGAGAGACACAGAAAGAGACAAAGAGTCAGGCATGGTGCTGTACTGCTGTCAGCGCTAGAGAGGCTGAGGCAGGAGCATTGTGTGCCACTTCAAGGCCAGCCTGGGCCACCAAGTAAGTTTAAGAACGACAGAGTGAGGGGCTGGGGATTTAGCTCAGTGGTTAGCGTGCTCGCCAGGTGAGCACAAGGCCTCGAGTTTGATCCCCAGCACCAAAAAAAAAAAAAAAAAGATCTACAGAGTGAGACCCTGTCTCAAAAAAGTAAAAGAAAAGCAGATTTTTCAAATCCAAACCTCAGGGGGGAAAGCACAACATAGGCTGCTCCGCCACTGTCCCCTCAGGTGACCCTGCAGGACACACGGTGGCTTGTCCCCCACACGTGTTCTGTCACCAGGAATCGGAGCACGACAGCCACTAGCTGACCACAGGCACAGGAGCAGAGACGGCCCCACGTCAGGCCACGGTGACAGGCGGATCCCCACTGGGCTCTAGGAGGTGGCCGTGTGACGCTGCCCGCCTGTTGTCCCGAGGGGGAGTCCCATCCAGGGGACACTCCTGTCACCTCCACTTCACAGATCCTGTCACTCAACTGGGCGGGACGGAGCCTGGGCCACCATCACAGCCCCCACGCTCAGGTCAGCCCGGGACTCAGGAACTCCTGCATGACCCCGGTGGTGACGTCTGGGACCTCCCCCATGTGGCTGCGCACACTGCAGCCGCCCCGGCCTCCCAGCCAGGGGAGGGGCTGGCGGGGGCACCAGGGCACCGCAGGACACTGCAGAGACCCGGCCGCGCACAGCTCGGGTAGAGCTGCGGCCCCACAGCACTGTCATCCCCGGAGGACAGGGGACCCGGACTGTGGGACAGAGGCCAGCAGCTGGTCACACTTCACCTGGGACCATGGCTGAAACAGGACAACGTCCCCAAAGCAGCAACCAGCAGTGTGACAGAGGTCATCGCATCCGGGCTCATCCTCTGCCCCACCAGATCAGGGCTAAGTGGCCCCGTGGGACCCCTGCTTCCTCCAGGTTCTGGCTCCCCCAAAGGAAAAGCAAAGGACAGAACTGAGTGAGCCATCAGTCTAAGAGTCTGTGAAACCCTCCCTGACAAAACCAACTAGCTGGTAAGCTGCCCCCACCTCTTGGAGATAACACCAAAGAAAATAATCTCTAACACTAAAATAGTGAGACACGATGAGAGACAAGGTGAGAACCAGTGGGGCCATTATTTGAGGGCAAAGAGCTCATCTTCACTTTTGCTGCCTGTCGCCCTTCCTCCTTCTGCCACCAACCCTCCTTTGTCCTTTAAGGCACCACTCTGTTCTCATCTGAATCCCTGTGGTTTGGGCAAAAGCAGCTTCTCTCTTTTGCATCCAAATGGGCATGTGACCCAAGCCTGACAATCACAGAGATTGGTTCGGGGATGAACATGTGACCCAAGCTTGACCAATCAAAGCAGCCTATTTCTTGAGTCACAGGGATTGGTCCAGGGATGAGCATGTAACCCAAGCTCCCAACCAATTAGAGCTGGGCATTTTATACACATATTTTCCCAGCCATTGGCATCGCTGCTGTTTTAATTGAGCATGTGTTAGGTGACTATGTAAGTGATGTGCACGTGTGCCACATCTCCACAGCCCTGCAGAGTAAAATCCCCAGCAGAAAGGACCTATCTCCCAACTCCAGCCTCACAGTTTCTGCTGGTGAGGACAGAAGAAAACTAAATGCTTCCACTTGAATATTAAACTTGGAGTTGGAGGTGGAGGGGGCACATGCTTGTCATCCCCAGCACTCTAGGAGGCCGAGGCAGGAGGATCACGTGGTCCAGCCTGGGCAACTTAGGGACTTAGCGAGACCTGTCTCAAAGCTAAAAATAAGTACTGAGGATGTACCTCAGTGTGAAAACCCAGAGCACTCCAAGAATAACTAACTCAGGCTTCAAGGCAGTGAGGAGGGCCACACCGGGCCCCAGCCCACCCAACACCTGCCGGAAGTTCCTGTCCTCCTGGAGCCACAGCGGACCTCCCCTTGCCGTACTCTGCCACCACCTACGGCCAGCCTTGGTGACATCTTGGTAGGCGGCGACCCTTTCTCCCTTTCTGGCTCACAGTGGGGCCAGAAAGAGGTCAACATGTCAGGGAGACAGTGGCCACTGGAGCAGAAAGAAGGTGCTGGAATCCAGACCCACACGCGTGGGTGCCACCAGGCTCTGGAACACTCGGAGCCCACTAGGGCAGGGGGCTCGCCGCCTCACACAGCCCCAGGAGGCACCAGCGCCAGAACTGGGCCGTGCTTCATTGGGTCCCCCGGGGGCTTCTCCCCTGACCGAGACACACAAGGCCCCTGACTTGTGGAGCCTCACTCAGGTGAAGGGCACACTTCAGAAACTGCGGGGCTCTGCAGGGGATGCCGGGAGCGGCCACAACACAGATGGACCCCGGAGGTGGTCGGGAAGCGTCTGCTCCAACAAATTACAGTGGAAGCCCGGGTGTGGCTCCACGATGCGCGCTTGCCTAGCATGCTCAAGGCCTGGGCTCCATGCCCAGCAGCCACAAAATAAAAATAAATCACATCTGAGCTGAAGTTCAAGAGGAAGCAAGCCTAAAAGCCAGGGCAGGGTGGAGGTCGATCGTGTACGTGCAAGGGCCCTGGGACAGGACACAGCCCCGTGTGTCCCAGAGCAGCCAAGAGGCTGGAGAGGAAAGGAGTGAGGCCAGAAAGGGGTCAGGGGCCCACAGTGGAGGCTGATGGACCTGGGCGATGACCTGGCGAAGACCCAGGGCACGGGACAGGTCCCCACAGGGCTCCGTCTGGCTATGCGCTGAGGAAAGCCCACTAAGAAAGGTGGGTGAGCATGGAGGCAGGAAAGGGGCCTCAGGAGCCTCAGGAGGGCTGATGGCCCCAGCCAGGCTGGCAGCACAGGCACAGGACAGCAGCTGGACCCAGCGTGAGTTTTGATAGTCAATTATCAAACTTCCCAGTGGGTTAAGTGTGGGAAGCGGGGAGATCTCCAGGGCTGAGTCTGAGGCCTTGTCCTGACAGCCACAGGCCACGCGGCCCAGCACAGGGACAGGAACACGGCAGGGACGAGCTGGTGGGGGACAGTGGCCAAGCCGACCGTGAGCTGCCCACTTGGGCCGAGGCCCAAGGCTGGACTTACAGGGACACCAACTGGGGAAAGGGCTGGCTGGGTGACAGGTGACAGGCTGGCCAGGCCGAGCCCTGGATGCCTGCAATGAGGGTCAGGCGAGCAAGGAGTCCCCACAGGGGGCCAAGCGGCCAGCCAACGACAGAAGGAAAACCAAGAGGGCAGACGTTAAAAGTGGCTCAAGAGTCAGGCGTGGTGGTGCACGCCCGTGATGCAGCACTCGGGAGGCTGAGGCAGGAGGATCACCACAAGTTCAAGGCCAGCCTGAGCGCCACAGCAAGACCCTGTCTCAAAAAACAAAAAGGTGGGCTGGGGATTTAGCTCAGTGGTTAAAGTGCTTGCCTCACAAGCGCAAGGCCCTGAGTTTGATCCTCAGCACCAAAAAAAAAAAAAAAAAAAAAAAAAAAAAAAAAAAAAAAAAAAAAAAAAAAAAAAAAAAAAAAAGGTAATAAATGGCTCAAGAGACTTTTAGAAGCTTCCAGGGAAAGTGGAAGAAAACTCATTCTAAATGCCAGGAAGCAAACAAGGCTCAAACAGCAGGAACAGACGATGGGTGCCAGACAGGGAAAGTAAACCAGGTCTTGGGCCCTCCCTCGGGTCAGCACAGGGCAGCCCAAGGCTTGAGGATGGGGATCAGCCTCCTGGCTGCTGCGGGAAGACAGGACCCGAGTTGTTTTGCTCCTGCACGCGGGCTGTTCCCGGGGTGAGGGGAGGCCAAGGCTGCAGCTGATGGGATGGACAGGCCAAGCCAGGCCCACTGCTGAGTCCTCTGCTCTGAGGTCACACTGGCCCGGAACCTGGGCCCCTCCCCTGCCACCAAGCACACTCAAGCAGCACTGGACACCACCTCACGGGGACCCAGATGCACCCAGGGGAAGATGGGCACCCCTGGCCCTCCACGAGCCACCGCAGCCTCTCGGGCTCTGAGTTCAAGGCCAGGCTGGGGCGATTCCTGGTACCCTAGCACCCGGGTTCTCGATAGGGCAGTCGCCGCTCAGGGGGACAAGTGGCATCCGTCCCAGGAAGCCCAAGAGGCCAGGGTGCTTCTTGGAACCTGAAGATCCAAGTAGCTGGAGCACGGCCGGGGCCAGGTGGCCTCGGAAAGGACAGGCAGCATAGGATGCGTCAGTATGCGGGTGGACACACACATCAACATGTGTGTCAACATGCAAGAACATGCATTGACACGTGCACTCGTGTGTCCTGACAAGTTCTCCTCCCATCAACATATACAGCACTTGTGGACTGTGCACATGTGTACAAGCAGCAGCACACGTGCCCATGGAAACCCTGTTTGCAGGCGCTTCAACATGCAGTCACACATCACGGCACGTGTGCCCACGTGTATTTGTGTGCCAGCACTCACATGTATGCATCGCCAAGTGTGCACACGCTAATGTACAGATGTGCGTGCACACATATGCACACAGAAAGTGAATCCATTGGAAGCAAAGAGGGAAATAAGAAACCACTCCGGAAAACTAAAAATACCCACAGCCTGCAGCTGCTGCCAGGAGGAACAGGAAGTTGCCAGCAGGAAAGAGAAGGGACAATCAGGGTGCAGCAGCACCCCCGTGCCCCGCCCACAGGTCCCACAGGTCCCGATGTCCTGACGTGGCGCCCTCCACCATCTACCACCTGGGGAAAGCACAGGTCGGGCTCAGCCCCAGGGTCACCCCTCCCGCCTGGCTGGCTGCATCTGGAGTCCAGGGCTGCCACACGGCCCCTGCCCGTCACAGTGACGGGGAGACCACACCAGGGGCCTCTGGGCAATCACAGGAGAGAGGCCTGATGCAGCCACCACCACGAAGCGAGAGCTGTGTCCGCCCTGCGCGTCCCCCGACACTGAGTCAGGGACACGGAGGGCAGGTGACACAGGCAGGGGGCGACTAGAGCCGGTTTTGAAGTCGAGCCCCCTGCATGGAAACCCTGGTTCTATGTGTAAAACTGTGTGACTGGGGGCAAGTCGCTTTCTGTCTCGCACAACTGTTTCCCTAGGAGGCAGCTGTGACTATTTGAGTAACAAGTGAAATGTGTAAGTACAGTAAAACACCACCACGGCCTGGAGCAGAACAAGTGCCTGTGAACTGTTATCTGTCATCCGCCAACTTGGGACTGACTGGCAAAGGGCAGCAGGCGGGGCTGGCCCAGCCCCCAAGGGCCCAGCGTGGCCTGCCCAGGTGGGGTCAGGGGCAGAATCTGAGGGGAAAGGAACATGCGACATAGCGGGGTGACATTTGGGGGAAACAGGGGCAGGCTGTGAAGACAGCAGGGACCAATCTTCCAGGTAGAGGCTGGCCAGGCTGAAGGCACCAAGGAGACAGTGTGGCTAAGACAGCAGGGGACGGCAGTGCGCTGAGTGGATGTTGGGGGGCCTCAAAACTCCCAATTCAAGCCCTGAGTAGCTTCAGTGGGGGAACCCCTGACCAGTCCCACCCCGGGGGAAAGAGGAAGAGTCTCATTCTCCACTGTGTGTCACCAGAGTTTGTGTGGCTAATCTCTTTAATTCTTTAGGGAGAGCTGCGTAACTAATTTTTAATTAAATATATAACACAGGAAACACTATCTGTTTAAAAAAATAAGAACGTCTTGGCCAGGCATGGTGGTACATACCTGCAATCCCAATACTCAGGAGGCTAAGGCAGAAGGATCACTGAAAATTGGGGACAGCCTGAATTGCATAGCAAGACTGTCTCAAAAAAAAAAAAAGAAAAGAAAGAAAAAACAAAAAATAATAGCATGATGGATAGTGCATTATTTTTAATAGTTTCTTCTGACACACCTCTGATCTCTCCCCTTTGTAACCACCTTTGTCAGTCTGGTTCATACCTCTCTGTAACTTTTTCTAAACTTTTATGTGCACTACTATGAACCTGTTCAAAATACAGACTATTGTTTGGTAGGATTTTTTTGTTTTTTGTTTTTTGAGACAGGGTCTTACTATATAGTTCAGGCTGGCCTTGAACTCACTATATAGTCCAGGCTGGCCTCAAACTCTCTGTGATCCTCCTGCCTCCACCTCCCAAATGCTGGGACTACGGGCATGTGCCACCATGCTCGGCTGGTAGTTTTTGTTTGTTTGTTTGTTCCAATTAGCAATGTGGTTCTGCAACCCAGCCACACATCTCTAGCTCCTTCTGGCTAATTTTTGCCTAGAAATCCACTGGAAGAAGAGCTCCCAGCTGACTTCCTCCTCCCTCATGGAAGGGGGGACAAGGCTTCAGCACTTGGGATTTCTGTCTCCCGTGGCCACAGCTCTGGCCCCCAGCAAGTGACCTTTGCCATGGCCTGGATACCTCATCATTAGGCAAGAGGATTTCCACCACCTTAGTCTATTTCAAAAAGCTGTTGTTGGATCAAATGAGAAGCAAGCTACACACAGGGCATTTCCACACCCTGGTAATCTCCTTTGTACTTCTAATCCCTCTGGGAGGCAAAGCAGGTCTGGCTCTTTCCCGGATTGAAGAGGCCTGGCTCGGAGGCTAAATCACTGCCCTGAGGCCCTGGCTGCTGCGGAGGACACGGCTGGCCAGCCACACCCCAAACTCAGAAACTATCACTGACTCAGGTTTCAGATCCTGCAGCACTTCATCCAAACCTGAGAAATGCAAATCACAGCCACAGCAGGAGGGAGGGAGGGGAAGTGTTGGGGTACCGGTGCCAGGGAAAGTGCTGGCGGGGCTCTGAGCACAGAAGCAACATGCGGGAACCATGGGAGTCCAAGGGGGCGGGCCAGGCTGCCCCAGGGCAGGCTCTGGATGCACCGGTCGCTTGTGCAGCCTATGGAGACAGGGAAAGAAGTGCTCACCCATTCTAAGGAAGACCTGGAGGTAGGGAAGCAAACAGGTAACAGCCTGACACGTTCTCACACAGGAGAGTCCCACACGCTGGCACTGAACCCAAAGCAAGCTGTGAGATGTGCACACAGAGATGTAAGAATATACAACTTACGCTGGGGTCGGGCATCCAGCTGGGCATGGAGCGCTCACCCGGGATGCACCTGGGCCTGTGAGTGATCCTCAGCACCAGGCAGAAATAAAGATGTGTGGGTGTGTTGTGGGCTCAGTAGTTTATGCCTGTAATCCCAGGACTCTGGGAGGCCGAGGCAGGAGGACTTCAAGTTCAAGCCTAGGACACAACTTAGCAATTTAGAACCATCTCAAAAAGATTTTATATATATATGTATTTTTTGCTTGTCACATAAAATACATTAACATATGTGTACGTGTTTGTGATTGACCTATCATCTGTACAAAGACCAGCCTGGTAATCTGAAGAGCAGAATAAAACACAGGGAACTTTCTCTTTTTTCCTCCATTTGAATTTTTGCAAGCAAATATTCATGGCTTTTATAATGAACTTCTTTAATTAGTCAAAAGAAGCATATAAAATAAAAATCAAAGCACAAAGCCTCCATTCAACAACCCCCAGTGCCAGCAGCCAAGGTAAACGCCAGTGGCCATGACATCCCGCCCACTCCGCCCCCAGCACTACTTTCTTCTGGCACAGGAAAGGACTTGGCCGGGCCAGCTAAGAAGTGGCTGTCTTGGGCTGGGCGTGACTTCCCATCTTCCTGCACTCACACCACGCAGCCCCAAACCAATCACCTTTGGGATATTTGTGCAAAGGGTGTCACTCAGTTTAAGCCCTGTAAGCACCAGGCTGGGGGCCACTCAAGATGGTGTGGCTTTGGGGAATCTCAGAGACTTGGGGAAACTGAGCGAGCGATGGGTGTCTGTACTCCAGCTTTCATACACCCACGAGTGACACTGCGACCCGACCAACAGCCAGGGGAAGAAGACAGCCTGTGCCCAGCCCAGGAGTGGGCGGACTGGGCTGGGCACCTCCAGTTGAGTCTACGCCTCCCAGCTCCAGGAGCAGACCATGTTCCCTGCACATGGTCACGTGCTACACCGCCCCGCAACAGGCCCTGGGGCAACAGGCGCCCTGCACGCTGGATGGGTGCACACTGTGCACACATGGAAGGTCAGCAAGGTCCTGGAGTGGAGATAAAGCTCACACCACTACTTGGAGAACTCTAATACCAGCTCCAGGGAGCCTGGCAGGAGGAAGAGGTGGCTTGCACTCTGAGGGGCAGCATCGCCTCCCCAGGGCTCCTCTACACCAAATCGTAGGACTTAACAGACAAGCCGCAGAATCCCCAAGACAGAGGACTCAGACAACAGCCCTCCAGGGGACCAGGAGGAGACACAAACGCTACCGCTACCGCAGCCGGGTGTGAGCAGGGGACCCTCCATTCATTCACTCTGCATACAGGGCACAGGTGCCCAGGGTGAAAAAGTCTCCATTAAGAAACTCAGTGTAAACAGCAGGCTGAGAGGGAAAGGTGTCAACTCTCAGGACAACAGCCACATCTCCCCCCAAGCTCTGCCCCTAGCTGGACATTTGGTAAGGCAAGCCTCAGTTTCCCTCCCGAGTCGGTTGGAAGAGCTGGAGCGCCAGTGTGGACCTCTCCACTGTCCCAGCCTCCACTAATGCCAGGCTTCAGACCAGCTGCCGGGGCCACCGGCGGGGCAGAGTTTGGTGGCCCGGAGGCCAGACGGCCGCCTCATCATGAAGCCCTAATGCGTCTGCCTGGTTAAAAGGACGCGGGTGAGTAAGGGTGGGATCAGAGGGAGCCGCAGTCCAGTGCCCTCCGGGACCCTGGCTGTGCCTGCCCCTGCCTGTCTGGGAGGAAAGCGGCTTATCCTTCCCGCCCGCGAGCGGGAGGCCGTGGGGCCCACAGCAGGCCACTGCCTGGGAGCAAGTTCCCCTGGGAGATCCTGGCGGCTGAGGTCCCCGCTGAGCCCCTGCTCTAGGGAGGCACCCCAGGCCTCACCGGCACACGGGACACGGGTCACACGCAGCCCTAATTTTAGCGGCACTGGCCCAGGGTGCGGGGGCCGTCCCAGTCCGCACGGGTCCTGGGCCCCCAGGGCGGGCAGCTGCTCCTGGCCAGCGGCTTGGCGTCCCTCGCCGGGGCACCGACCCCGGACCCCCGCCCGGGGGTCAGGGCCCGACCCACCTTGAGGACCTGCTGCTCGATGAGCGAGGGCACCACGACGATCATCACGGCGCCCAGCGCGGCGCACAGCAGCCCCACGACGCCCAGCGCCACGGCCGCCCTGCGCGCTCGGGAGCGGCCGCCCATGTCTGCGCGCCCCGGCGCTCGCGGGGATCAGCGCGCGGGGGGACGGCGACGCCGGCGACAGAGGCGCGGACTCCGGAGACGCAGGCCTTGGTGGCACGGCGGGCCGGGGGCGGCGGAGCACGGAGGAGCAGCCCGGCAGACGGCCAGCAGCTTTATGCGCCATGGCTCGCGCCACGCACCGCCCCCGCCGCCAGGGGCGCGGGAACTGGGGGGCGGGGCAGAGGGAACGGGGCGAGGGGCGGGGCGAGGGGCGGGGCGGGGCAGAGGGACGGGGCGAGAGGTTCCCGGGGGGCGGGGCGAGAGGAACGGGGCGGGGGGAAAGTGGGCGTGGTGAACGCTGGTGGGCGGGGAGGGAGGTGTGATTATGGGCGGAGCCTCTCAGGTCCCGCCCCCCGCGCTGGCCCGGCGCCCGCCGCGCGTCCCCGGCCTCCCGTCCTCCGCCCTCGGCCGTCTGCAGCGCGGCTCACCCCCGGAGGCGTCGGCCAGTCACCCCGCCCCCAACCTTGGTCGGCGGTCTCCACCTCTCGGACCTCACCTCCCCACTTGGTGCCCACGCCCTCCACTCCTGCCTCGGCCTCTGCGCGCCCCACTCGCTCAGCCTCGGGCACCTTATCGAGAGCCTCGCCAGCCTCAGTCTTATCTCCCGGCACCACCTAAGCAGCTACACTCTTAATCGCGGGCTGTGCACTGAGCTGCAGCCCCAGGTTTTGTGGCTGCTTTCTTTTTTAGACAGGGTCTGCCTGAGTCGCTGAGTTACGCAGCCTTGCCATCAGGCGCCGAGGCCTGGCCACTCCTGACCTTCGAGATGGTCAGGTTCAGGCGACGGTGACCTCTGAAGTCTCCCGCCCCCGACAGCGGGGCCTCCCTGAGACTCCAGTCTTAACTGGGGATTAGCAGGGTGTTTCCCAGGGCGGTGGCAGGGCTCAGGACAGCGTCTGGAATGCTGTCCAAGGCCCATCTCCCTGTGCACGCCAGCGTCTGCCTTTCACTGCTCCGTGGACAGCCCCAGCTCTCTCTTGCCCCTGGGCCTTCGTGCCTGCTGTTCTTGCTTCTAAAATACTCTCGCCCCGGATCCTCCTTCACTCCCAGGTCTCAGCTCAAAGCCCGCTCCTTGGAGAAGCCTTCAGTGTGTGACCTGCTGCTGCACAAGGGACCCCCGACCTGCTCGCTGGCAAATCACCACTCTGTCTAAGTGGTGCCTGGAGGGAGAAGTTGGTCTCCTCTCTCAGCCTCCTGAGACAATGCCCAGCACATGACCAGTGAATGCTTGAAGTTATCAGTTAGCTCATTCATTCATTCAGGAATCAGGAAATAGTTCATTAATTAATATGTTTATTGAACTCCTTGAGTTTTCATCAGCCTTGTGCTAGGGATTGTTTTGGTCCTAGTGACGTTGGCAGCTCTTGGAAATGAGCCACTTAGCTGAGACCTCGGCGGCCGGCCCTGACGCCACCCTCTCCTTGGTTCCCACTCACCTTGACTGTCCCACCCAAGCTGACCTTCACATGTCGCTCATGAGCCATTTGGTCTTCAAGGTCCAGATGTGCGTGGTGCTGACCTAAGAGAGCCCAAGGCCAGGCCCAGGGCCACAGCGTCCATGCCATGCGGTTGCCTGACAGGAGACGCGCAGACATGAAAGGGGCTGGACGCACGGGACCAGCCTGGTGTCCTTGCTTTCGGCAGTGGGGGAGGCAGCGAGGAAGAGAGATGAAGAGTACCGTCACCCAAAGGAGCCTTGAGGTGAGGCGGCCGTAGGAGAAAGGACGGGGCAAATTAGAAACCAGACTGGGTGTCGGGGGTCCTGTGAAACAGCATGGAGGGAAGCTGAGGCAGGAGGATTGCAAGTTCGAAGACAGCCTGGGCAACCTGGTACGACCCTGTCACAAAATAAAATTTTAAAACGTTGGGTGTAGCTCGGCGGTAGAGCACTTGCACAAGATGCTCAAGGCCCTGGATTCCATCCCCAGGACCGTAAAAATAATAACAGTAAGAGCAAGACACAGTGGTACATGCCTGTAATCTCAGCACTACGGGAGGCTGAGGCAGGAGGACTGTAAACTCAAGCCCGGCCTGGGCAATTTATCTTTTTTTTTTTTTTTTCTGCCTGGGCAATTTAGCAAGAACTTATTCAAAAACAAAAAGTAAAAAGGGTTGGGGACATAGCTCAGTATAAAGGCCTTGGGTTCGAGCCTCAGTACCGAAGGAACAACTGTGTGTGTACAAATATTCGTAGTGGTGCCCTCATCAACGTCCCCAAATGTCTCCACGCAAAACCCACGTGGCTCTCACATCGCCGTCCGCACACCAAGGTGTTACTTGGGCTGGAGAGGACAGAGGTGAATGTGCTCTGCAGCACAGGCGGACGCAGGGGACATTGCCGGAGACACAGGCCCAGCGCAGAGGCTGACTGTCCGGCTTCCATTCTTCCGAGGAGTCGGGGGGGCGGGACAGAAACCAACTCCTGGTCGCCGGGAGTGGGGGGAGGGATGAGGAGTTCTGAGAGAGTTCTCCTGGGTATGCAGTTCCTTCCCCGGAGTGACAAAAATGTTCTAAAATTGATTGTGGTGATGGACACACAACTGTATGTGTACTAAAAGTCACTAAATTGTGTACTTTTTTTTTGCGGGGGTGCTGGGGTTTGAACTCAGGACCTTGTACTTGCTAGGCAAGCGCGCTTCCACTTGAGCTAAATGCCCAGCCTGGAATTGTGTACTTTAAATGCCTGAAGAGCCAGGTGTGGTGGCATATGCCAGTGATCTCAGCACTTGGGAGGCTGAGGCAGGAGGCTTGCCACAAGTTGGAGGCCAGATTGAGCTACATAGCAAGACTTTGTCTCAAAAAACAAAAACGACAACAGAAAATGAAAATCTACAGAAAGAAAAGAATATAAAAATTAGAATAAATGGGTGAATTTACTATATGAAAATTATATCTCAATAAAGGTTTCTTTAAAGCTTTCCTCCCCTCTTCCCACCAGCCTCACCTGCCTCGTGGGACTTCTCTGACCTGCTCCTGGCTCTGCCCAGGGCCTTTGTACATCAGCTCCCTCTGCATCCAGGCTCCTCTCCCTGCAGAACTTGCCTAAGACTCACTTCCTGCCTCCCTTTCTAAGCCACACCCCCAGCTCCATCACCCTCCCTGCCTCTGTTTCTCTGTAGCTCCTTCCCGTGTCCCCAGCTGGACATGGGGCCTGGTTCTCCACACCTCTGCCACGGGGCTGTGGTACCAGGGCTGGAACCCAGGGCCTCGTGCACACCAGGCAAGCGCTCTGCACGGAGCAGCACCCCAACTCTCTTTATTATTATTTTGTTTTGTTTTGTGTTTTGGGACAGGGTGTTGCTATGCAGCCCAGGCTGAGCGTGAACTCACGGCAATCTTCCCAAGGGCTGGGATCACAGGTGTGTGCCACCATGCCCAGCATATAGTTTTTAAAAACACTACTAAAACTCATTTCACCTGTTTCTTTTGCCAAATGTGATTACTGACGAATTAATTGCATCTGCAGGGCTGGGGCTGGGGCTCCGGGGTAGAACACTTGTCTGGCATGTGCAAAGGCCCTGGGGTTCATTCCAGCCCTGCAAAGAAAGAAAGATGCACATGTGGTTTCTTGTTGAATTTCTGTGAGATGTTACTGTTACCAGGAGATGCCTGCTTCTTTATGGAGAAAAATGAGAACAGGGTCTAGGCCACAGTGAGGGGGGTGGTTGGAGAAGGTGGCAGGGGAACAGAGACCCAAAGGAGGTGCAGGAAGAAGCTCTGCACACTCCACGGGAGAAGCGCTCCAGGCCGTGGAGCAGCCAGGGCAAAGGCCCTGGGGTGGGAGGAGCAGGTGGACTGTGACGCAATTCTCATGTCCCTCTTGAACGCAGATGACTCGTGAGCTGCTGGTTTTCCCTTCGGGGACGCGGGCTCTGCCCCGGGACCTGCCCTACTTCTCCTGTCACCCTGCACTGTAGACAAACGCTCCTGTCCCCTCTGTCACAGCAGCCCCAATGGACTAAGCCCCCCGGCACCCGGGTCCTGCACTGTCCCATGCCTGCATCCCTCACCACTGCCCATGGCCACCGCAGGAGTGTCCCTGTCCCTCGGGGCTGGCGGTCGAAGCTGACCTTTGCCCCAGCCCAGGACCTGCGCTATCATGGCTGGGCGTGGCCAGGACAAAGGTCCCAGCCCCGGGGGGGGGGGCGCTGCGGGAGGCTGCGGAGCTGCACCCACCCCACTGGACATGTCACAGTGTCACAGAGCGAGGAGCAGGGGAGGGCACGTCCCCGATGTCACCCGGCCCTGCCGGGGAAGCACCACACACAGTCAGCCATCCATCTGCCTGCAAGCCACGGTTTCCTCAGCATCTCCATGTGCCGCGTGCGGGGGCGGCAGACAGCGTGTGAGCCAGATGGTGGCTCCTCTCCACCCTGGCTGACTTGTGAGTGGGAAGAAAAGATTTTAAAACCCAAAGCAGGCAGGGGATGTAGCTCAGGAGTAGAAGGCACACCTAGCGGGCCCCAGGTTCCATCCTCGGCTCCACAAAAGCAAAACAAAAAACAGAAGCAAATAAGTCAGGATGCGGGGCTGAGTGCATGGCGGCACTCGGGAGGCTGAGGCAGGAGGATGGCAGGTTTGAGGCCAGCCTGAGCAATTTAGTGTGACTCTGTTTCCAAATACAAAACAAAAAGGCCTGGGATGTGGCTCAGTGGTCCAGCACCCCTGCCTTCAATCCCCAGTAACACAAAAAGAAGAAAAAAGAACAGATAAGCAGGGACCAGGCCAGGAAAAAAATGCACAGATGAGAGTTCAAGGTACAGTCTTCTCTACTGCTGTATTTTCTTTCTGTCTTTACAGGACTGGGGGTTGAATCCTTTTTTTACTTTTTTATTTATTTTTTGGATGCTGGGGGTTGAACTCAGGGCCTTGCCCTCACTAGGCAGGCATCTACCACTGAGCTAAATTGCCAACGCTGAGCCCTTTTTATTTTGAGACGAAGTCTCATTAAATTGCCCAGGCTGGCCTCAAACCTTCCATTCTCCTGCCTCAGCCTCCCAAGAAGCGAGGATTACGGGCATACAGTGCCACAGCTGATGTATTAAAACACAAACAAACAAACAAAAAAACTCTACAACTCTCTGGCTGCCGCTTGGTGGTCAAGAGTAAAAATTGAGGCAAAGATGGGCTGAGATGCAGCCAAGTCACCCAAAGGGTGTTGACTGGGGCAAGGGGACCCGGAAATTGCTGGATGGATTTAAGGTAGATGTAGGACTCAGATGGCACAGCCGGGCAGTGCAGAAGGTGCTTGAAGCAATCCAGGATGGTTTTTTGTTTCTCGTTTTTTGAGACAGGGTCTTGCTTCACAGCTCAGGCTGGACTTGAACTCACCCTGTATCCCAGGCTGGCCTAGAACTCACAGCGAGCCTCCTGCCTCATCCTCCTGAGTACTGGAATAACATCCACGGGCTGCTATGCCCAGCCTCCTAGCCGCCATGCTGTGAGCATCTCCTCCGCCAGGCCCCTCTGCCATGATATTCCTGCCTTGGCGCAGCCAGCCTTGGACTGCACCCTCTGGAACCACGAGTTACAGCAAACCTTCCCTCCTTCAGGTTGGTTCTCTGGGGCACTTTGTCACAGCAATGGGCAGCTGGCTGATACGGGTTGTGTCAGGAAAGGCTCACTGGATGAGGTTTCAGGGTGCCCACCCTATGCCAGGCACAGCACAGCAGGGGGCCCCAGGCGGCAAAGCAGACATGATCCCTGCTCTCTTAGAGCTCACAGTTTTGAAACCCAGACCAGCCATAAATAATCACAGAGGTGACCGTGACGAATGGTATGACGGGAAAATGGAGAAGGAGCTGAGAAGGCGACCAGGAGCGTGAGCATGCACCCTCCACCTCCACCCTCAGTGCAGATGAAAGGGGCCACGTGTCTTAGTGTCCCCACCACTGAGAGCCTGCTGTCTCCTGGAAGCTGGACTGACCACTTGTGATCTGCTTCGGCCAAGAAATGTGGCAGATGTGAGCCAGGTGTGGTGGCACATGCCTGTCATCCCAGTTACTCAGGAGGCTGAGGCAGGAGGATCGAAAGTCAGAAGCCAGCCTGGCAACTTAGCCCAGACACTGTCTCAAAATAAAACAAAAATGGAGGGGGTAGCTCAGGGGGGCCGCATCCCGGATTCAATCCCCAGTACGGGGAGAAGGAGGAAGCGGGGGAGGAAGAGGAGGAGGGGACTTTGGCCACCGCCTGCCCCTTGGCGATGGAGCCGCCTCCCGGAGGGCCCCGAAAAGGAGTGCGGGCCTCACCTGACTCAACATGACAGACAGCAGCAGCGTGGTCACGGGAAACAGAAGCCCCCGGGTCCTGCGGGACACCCTGTCTGGACCCAGGTCCCTCGGTCCGCCTCCTCCATCCGGAGGCACCACTCGCACCCTGCTGTGGCGCTGCACCTTGTGCTGGTCCCTCCACTGACCATCTACACAGCCCCAGGTTTACACGGCCATCTACCGCCTGTGTAGACACCAAGAAGATGGAACCAGCTCCACGGGGTAAGCGGGTTGGGCAGGTGGGTCTAGAGGTAAAATGAGTGCTGACTGTGTGGGGTCAGAGAGCTACCAGTGCGCATTTGGTCTGTAATCCTGGTACTCTCGAGGCTGAAACAGGAGGATCTCTGGAGTTCAAGGTCAGCCTGGGCTACATAGTGAGTTTCAGACCAGCCCACATTACAGAATGTGAGACCTTGTCTCAAAAACCCCCCAAATAAAATAAAAATTAAACGAAATAAAGCAGAGGGAAGATGGCAGGCTGGGGGCAGGGTGGGAGTACTGGGGGGATGATGTGAGCTGTGAGGGGGAGGTGGGCAGGGCCCAGGGAACCCCAAACCCCTGGGCGATGGGCTCTTGAGACCTGTGGGGGAGAAGAGACCCCCAGTCCCCCCCACCAGCCGGGCTGACGAGCATCACCATACACCTGGTGCCACCCAGGGCTTCAGATGCGTCTGTCACCAAGTCCCCGCGTCACTCTGGGAGCAAGGTGTGCGGCTACCCTGGTTTCCATTTCACAGCTGGGAAAGGTGATCTGAGACAGTGGTCACCTCCTGGACGCTGCCGTCCCCATCCTCGGTCTGTGAGGCTGCTGTGAATGGGACATGAGGGGGAGACACCATGCAGAGGCCTTGTCCCTCGTCCGCAGGGAGACACAAAGCAAAGCCACCACATAATCCAACTTCCCAGGCCCTCGCACAACAGCTGAGAAACAAAATGACGGGAACCAGGGAGGAAGGGAGAAACAGGAGCTCAGGCGTTGCTCACAGGACACGAGATTGTGCAGGTGAGGTGGCAACCTCGCGGTGGCTCCTCGAAACCCTGAAGTGAAATGAACACAAGACACAGCAATTTGCTTCTCAGTATGGACCCCAAAGAACCAAGAGGAGAGGCAGAAACAGAGGCAGCCTGGGTCCCTGGACAGGGGAATATTACATATCCCAGAAGAGGAAGGAAGTTCCCACACCTGCTAACCCAGAGGACATCATGTTCAGGGGAATCGGTGAGTCACGGGAGGATAGATACTGTGTGGCTCCATTTACGTGAGATGCCAGGAGTCAGATGCGCGGAGACAGAGCAGGTGGGTGGAGCCAGGGGCGAGGGACTTGGGGTCACAGTGGTCATGGCTACACGAGGAGACAGGACTTCCTGCCCCCAAACAGTGAACTTCAAAATGGTAAAGATGGGGGTGGGGATCTAGCTCAGTGGTAGAGTGCTTGCCTAGCAAGTGCAAGGCCCTGAGTTTGACCCCCAGGAACCTCCCCTGCAAGAAAAATGATCTGCTCAGGAGCTGTACACTAGATATTCGATCATGGAAACAAATAATGCCTTAAGGGGTTTTCTCAAGAGTGAAAATTTAAAAATAAACATGTGTGGTCGGGTGTGGTGCACACCTGTAATCCCAGCACTCAGGAGGCTGAGGCAGGAGAAACATCAAGAGTTCAAAACCAGCCTGAACTACATAGCAAGACCCTGTCTCAAAAAAAAAATCTTAAAAAAATAAACATGCATGATGATAATCACCATCCTTTACTTTCCCCAAATGCATTCTCTCCTCTCCTTTCTGAAGGCAGCCAGAGAGGCTCAAGGAATAGAACTGCACCCAGCAGAAAAATATGCCAGCAGTCTGGGAGGCTGAAGCAGGAGGATTGCAAGTTCAAGTCCAGCCTGTGAAGGCCCTGGGTTCTATCCCCAGTGCCACGAAAAAGAGAAGAGAAGAGAAGAGAAGGGAAAAGAGAAGAAAAGGGAAAAGAGAAGAGAAGGAAAGGGAAGGGAAGGGAAGGGAGGGGAGAAAAGAGGTATTCTGGATTGTTTTAAACCAGTCTTGGGAACACCATCCTCTCCCTGTGATTGGCCAAGGGCTGAGCATGTGACCGAATCCTGGCCAATAAGATTTGGGAGTATATGTAGGGGGAATGGTGTGAAAGTTCCCTGCTAATAAGAAGGGTTGCACAGCAGTGGCTGCCTGTCTTCCGGGGGTGCCTGGCCACAGGGCCCCTATCTGCGCAGCGGGAGGCGGAAAGCGCCTGGGCCCGGAACTAGTAAAGGCCTCCCTTGTGCAGCCTCGGGCGTTGGCGCTCCTGGGGCCTCAGCCAAGAGCATCTGAAAACGGATCCAAACCCAGACCCGAAGCCGGCCAGGCCAGGCTCTCTAGACCTGTTCCCCGGGAGGGTTTACTGAGAGCCTGGGGCAGGAGTTCTGGGCTCTGGGGGAAGTGTGTCCAGGGGGTGGGGACACCACAGGGCGAGGCCCCCAGCCAGGAACTGAAACCGGGCGGGCACATGCTGAGCACATGAGCCGCCCGGGGCTAGACTCCTTCCTCAACAGGATAACTTCAGAGGCACGGAAAGGAGGAAAGGACGTCAAATCTGCTTCTCACCAACATGCAGCCTGCCCTGCGCTTTAAATCATTTCTAGGTGACTTGCGCTACCCAACAAGATGTAAATGCTAAGCAAATAGTTCTACTGTGTCCCTTAGGGAATCAGGACAAGAAAAAAAACCTGCACATGATCAGTGTGGATATAACTTTTTAAGAAGTATTTTTGAGCCACAGTTGTGAAATCTGCAGATACAGAGGACTGTCAGATACTGAAAAATAAACACAACCAGAGTGATTTGAGGGTGAGGAAGGGTGGGGCTTCTCCGAGAAGGTGGCATCTGATTGGGAAGATTTTTTTAGTGTCAGGAATAGAACTCAGGGCGTTGTGCTTGCTGGGCAAGCACTCTAACCACTAAGCTAAATCCCCAGCCCCGGGGGACAGTGACATTTAAAGACAGAGCTGACTGAGGAAGAGGCAACCATGAGAGGACTGAGGGGACAGGCCAGTGGTGGGCCCGGCACATGCAAAGGCCCTGTGGTAGGTGGGGTTTGTGTGCCGAAGGGGTGAAACTGTAGAATGTGACAGTGACCCGGCTTTGGCAGCAGCTTTCAAGAAAGTATTGAAAGTATATGAAAGGCCCACAGCCTGAGTTTCTCTCCCCCAGACACCCTGTTCCTTTGGACTTCTATTTGCAGGCCAGGGTTCCTGAACTCTGCTTTGCTGGAGTCTGAGCTGGGGTCCTGGCTTCCCTTCTAACTCATGAGTCCCACTTCCCCTCTGGAGCCAGGCGTGGGCCCCACACCCGCCAGCTTCTCAGATGGAAGCCACATTTCCATGCTCCAGCCCGAGTCACATCTGTTTGGCTTGTTTGCCTGCTGTGGTGACTGTCCTTCCTCTCATCCTGGCCGCCAGGACACTAGCACCCACCTCTCTGCTCAGGCCCCCTGGAGCTGCGACCCACCACTGGCCACGCCTTTCCCGAGGGGGACCTTGTTCTGGGTGCGTGGCCGTGTGGGTGCTGCAGGGGTGGCTGGAACCCACGGCAGGGCGTGTTCCAAAGATACTTTCTTTGGTTTGGTTTAGTTTGGTTTTATTTTGAGACAGCGCCCTGCTATGTAGCCCAGGCTGGCCTTGAACTCACGGAGATCTTCCTGCCTCAGCCTCCCAAGTACTGGGATTGCAGGCATGCACCACTGTGCCTGGAAAGGCAGCGAGCAGACTGCATCAGCTTTCCAGGCACAGCAAGATGGACAAAGGGTGTCAGGGTACAGCTGGGGTCTCAGACACAAGCTTCCTTGCTGACCATGCTCTCTTCTTTCTTTCTTTCTCTCTCTCTCTGTCTTTCTTTCTTTCTTTTTTGTTTTGAGACAGGGTCTTGCTGTGTAGCCCAAGCTGGCCTTGAGCTCAAGGTAATCTTCCTGCCTCGGCCTCCCAAGTGCTGGGATTGCAGGTGTCCACCACCAGGCCCGGCTAGAGAGGCTCTTGACTTAGCGGTCAGAAAAATCTTTGTTCTTTGAGAATGAAAGTCTATTTTTGGAAAACTGTCAGAATGCCCTAAATTTTAACCAGATATCCATACAATTCCAATTAAAATGCTAACAGGAAAACTGGGGGAATTTGAGAAAATGGTTTGGAAGTTTACTTAAGGAAAAAAAGAACCCAGAGCGTAAGAATTGCCAGGAGCCCCTGGGCCTGAAGTTTGCTCACTGAGCACTCCGCATCCGTGAGTGGTGGATGGCACAGCTGGACTGCAGCTGGAACATGGAGTTGAACACCATTACGTGGGAGGATGGTCGAGGACCCAGGTCACAAGGAACCGGCCTCGCCCCAAGGAGGGGACGGGAGAACTCGTCCTTGCTTTTCCACGGCAGGAAACAAATTCATTCCCACATGGTAGAGATTCGAAAAGAAAACACCTGCCAAAGCCTGGAAGCAATGTGGACCAAGGAAATAATTCCTGGTCTAGAGCCTTTTCTGAACGCGACTTATGTGTGTAAAATGTGTAAAGCAGCCAGGCATGTTGGTTCACACCTATAATCCCAGCACTCAGGAGGCTGAAGCAGGAGGATTGCCGGGAGTTTGAGGCCAGCCTGGACTACACGGCAAGACCCTAAGACCCTGTCTCAAACCCCCCCCCCAAAGGGGGAGAAGAAATACCCAAAGATCAGGCCATCCATGCAGACTGAGTTAGGCATGGAGGTGGGGGCTGCCCTCTGTGTCCCAAGCCTTCCAGGGGACACGGATAGGACGGGAATGGGATGTGTGCTCAGTGGGGTGGGGGAGGGCACCTGGGCCCCTGTGGGGAACAAAGGACATGCAGATTGGCCTCAAAAGGCAGAAAAGATTCTCCACCGGGTCTGGTGCCCACAGGTCAGAAATCCAGGCGTGGGCGGGACTCATGCTCGGAAGGCACCGGAGGGACCTTCCTGGCTCTGCCAGCTCCTGGCACCGCCCAGAGCACTCGGAGGGGGCCTTCTGCAGCAGCTGCCTGGCTCCAGCCTCTGCTCCCCGGGCCTGGGGCCTTCGCCTCTGTGTCTGAGGGACAAGATTTTCCCCCTCCTGCTTTTTTTTGAGCCAGGGTCTGTCTGTGCAGCCCACAGACCTTGAACCGGCCTTGAGCTGGCAGCAATCCTCCTGCCTCAGCCTTCCCGGTTGGTGCCGGGATCACAGGCGTGCGCCGCCACGGCCAGCCTAAGATTTCCCTTTTCTGAGAATCTCGGTGCCGGGCTCGGACTCACCCTGCTCCGCTGCGGCCTCCTCAGCTTGACCGCGTGGACGGGGCTGCAGGGAGGTGTCTGTGACTCGGGCCGGAGCGTGGAAACGTGGCTTCCACCTGAGAAGCCGGCAGGTGCGCGGCCCACGCCTGGCGGCAGGTGTGTCTGCAGGGCTCAGACCGGGACCAGCCTGTCCACTGGAGCGCGGCCAGAGCTCTGGCCCCTACAGACACAGATACAGATGAGATGCAAGAACGGCCAGGCCGGGGAAGGGGAGCGGGCTGGGGTGGGCCGGAGGGGCGGGAGCCGGGCCTGGGGTCACGCTCCTCTGGCGTCTCCTCTCTCCCTGGACGAGCGCCTGGGTCGCCTTCCGGAAGCTCACGGCCAGGCTGGAGCCCACTAACCGTCTGCCGGCCGTCGCGGGGCAGGCCGGGCGGCCCTGGACGGCGGGGGGCAGCGGAGGACACTTCACACTGCGTCCCAGGTGTGTGCAGTGAGGGCCCAGAGCGCTTCAGAGTGACCCCAAGCCCCGGCCTCCCCTGCTGACCATGCTGGTCGGGACCACGGGGCACACCAGCACAGAGCTGGCAAGAGGAACTGAGCCCTCGCTGAAGTGAAACCAAACAAAATTCTCCTGCTCCAGAGGCCGGCAGCCCGAAGGCGACAGAGAGACGCTGCTGCCCCTTAGGAGAGACCCTTGCCCAGGGACATGGGTGTGGAGCATGTTTAGTATGGGGACAGCAGTGGCTCCACCCCCAGCACCAAAAATAGTAATAATTTTTAAAAAGTAACCTTGTGAAGGCCTAGTGTGGGGGTGCGCAACTGTAATCCAAGCACTTTGGGAGGCTGAGGCAAGAGGGTCGAAAGTTCGAGCCCAGGCCAGGAAACTTGGAGACTTGGGGACAGCCTATCTGAAAAAGTACAAAGGGCTTAGGACGCAGCTCAGCGCAGAGGTCCTGGGGTCAATCCCCAGTAGCAAGAACAAACGAGCAAAGAAACAAAATCATCTTTCAGGTGCAGGCAAAAGAGGCCCAAGGACTTGCAGGGAGCCATCTGCCTCAGCTGGGCCCCAGTTCCCCACAAGAGCCTCGGCCCCTTCTGCCCCCGCTCCTCACGGGGATACTGAGGCCTGAGCGCCTGGGCAGAGCCCGGTTTCATTTCCCAATTTATTTTGCATAAAACCAACTTGGCAACACTTGCCAGAAGCAGCAGGAGTCGCTGGTGAGAGAGGTTGCTGGTCCTGGAGCAGGACAAGAGTTCTATTTTCAAAACCCTTTTCTATTTGTTTTTATTTATTTATATTTGGTTTCTTGAGACAGGATCTCACTGTGTAGTCCAGGCTGGGTTTGAACTCACCATGTAGCCCAGGCTGGCCTTGAACTCACAGCGATCCTCCTGCCTCAGCCTCCCGAGCGCTGGGATCACAGGTGTGTGTCACCATGCCCGGCTTCAAAACTCTTTCATCTGTGAACTCTGGGGCTGGGGATTTGGCTCAGTGGTTAGAGTGTTTGCCTTGCACCACGGGTCACAACCACGAGTGTGGAAAGAGCCCGTGAGGCAGGAGGAAGTGTGTGCCGGTCGCCTGTGCAGAGTGGGTAATATGTGGTATATGTGAGGAACTCCTAGAAGGGGCATAAGGAAAGCTGGAGTGGAATAAATACGACCCCATGAACATTACACACATTAACGCCCCTAAAATACGTGAGACTAGGGGAGGACAGGGCCGGGGATTTTTCTTTTTCAGACAGGGTCTCAATATGTAGTCAGACTGAATTTGAACTCAAAGCAACCCTCCTGCATCAGCCTCCCAAGTGCTAGAATTACAGACGTGTACCGCCACGCCCAGCAATTTTTTTTAGAGGGATGATTAAAGTATGTTTTGTATATATACAAATCTGACAAAATTAAACCTGTTAATCAATATATTCACTAATTTTAAAATGTGGGGGGAAAATAAAACCAATAAATGTGAAAAAAGAGCTTCCCTAACTCAACAAAAACAAATAACTTAGTTTTTTTTTTTTTAAATGAGCAAAATGCTTGCCCACCATGCATGAGGCCCTGCGTTCAATCCCAACATTGCAAATAAGTAAAAATTTTAAATGGGAAGACGATTTGAATAGACATTTCTTTCAGGATGACATACAAATGGCCAAGGCAAATGAAAAGAGGCCCCATCTCTTGCATCCGAGAAATACAAATCAAAACCAAGCATGAGAACACACTCGCCCAACAGGATGGCCACATAAAATAAAGCCGGGGGGCTGGGGATTTAGCTCAGTGGTTAGAGTGCTCACCTGGCAAGCACGAGGCCCTGAGTTCGATCCCCAACCCCCCCCCAAAAAAAAGATAAAGCCGGGGATGGCAGTGCACCCCTAATCCCGTCACCTCAGGAGGCTGAGGCAGGAGGATCGCCTTGAGCTCAAGGCCAGCCTGTACTACATAATGAGTTCAACACCATCCTGAGCTGCACAGCAAGACTCTGTCTCAAAAAATTAAAATAAAATGGTGTGGTATTGGCAAAGGAGCCGTGAATCCGTTCTCATACTCATTCCATCTCTGGATGACCCTTAATAGCTAATACAATGTCACTGCAATGCAAGTAGTTGCTAGAATGTACCGTTCAGGAGTTAATGACAAGAAAAATTCTGTACGTATTCAGCACAGATGCGATTTTTTAAAAATATATTTTGCTGGGCACAGCGGCGCCTGCCTCTAGGATGAGGCAGGAGGATAGCCCGGAGTTCGAGGCCAGCCTGGACTACACAGTGAGAGCCTGTCTCAAAGAAACAAAACCAAAAAATAAGTAAATAGGAAGGCAGGGGGGCAGGACAGGCCCTGCTGCTTCCTTTCCGGGCGGCTCAGCTGCGCTGGCCCATTGCGCCCCCTGGTGGCTGCTCCCGGAGACACGCGTGTGGAGCTGTCGAAGCAGGGCTCCGGGTGCCCCCTAGCTGCCCTCCCCGGAGCTGTCCCTGCAGCATGCCGTGTCCCTCGGTGGCCGGCTCATTCCGCCCGGCACAGTGTCCCCAAAGTCCACCCATATTGTAGCAGGCGATTCCAAGCACTCAGGAGGCTGAGGCAGGAAGATCACAGCGAATTCAAGGCCACCCTGGACCCCATCGGACGACCGTGTCTCAAAAAACGGAAAAAGGAGGAAGGAAACTCTGGGCGGGTAACAGAGGCCCTGGCCGTCCTGTTCCACACTCACTTTTGTTTTGTTTTGGTTTGGGGGGTTTTTTTTGAGACATTTTCGAAGGGACAACCAGGACGGCAGCTTGGGGCCACCCGCGGCCACGTCCTCCTCTGCGGCCACCGCAGCTGACCATTGGGCCAGGGCCCAGCCCGGCGCCTGGTGCCATCGAGTCCCAGCCCAGACCCACGCTCAGGACAAGAGTGACTGCCAATGGAATGATCAAGGATGAGCGTGTCGCATTCGAGGTACTTCAGGTAATTTTTCATGCAAACCCATCGTGAGACACCATTTCCCCTCGAGGGAGCAAAGCTCAGCGTTGGAGGAGCCCCCGGCTGGTGAGGACGGATGCACGCTGAGACTACACTGCGGGGAGGGGAAATCTGTGTAAGCTCTTTAGGTGAGAATCTCACAATCTGCCTGAATTGAAAACATATGTAGTATTGCCTTTAACCCAGCCGGTTGTCTTTGGCAGATTCATCTTGCCCCAGTGGTGGCGCACACCTGCAATCCCAGCACTCGAGAGGCTGAGGCAGGAGGATCCCAAATTCAAGGCCAGTCTGGGCTGGGCTACAGGGGCATCGCAGGTTCCCCTGGGCCTTTTCGGTAAATGAGGTTCTGGCTGGCCCAGCCCCTCCCTGGAAGCAGGGACAGTCAGACCTCCCGTCCCACAAGCCAGGCACATTAGCTGCTTACATGTGAAGCAGAGTCTGGGAGGACGCTGGGTGCTATCTCGTGCCCAGTGTCCAGTTCCTTCGCACTTGAAACAGGAACTCTTCCTGGTTGTCCTGTGTGAGAGACCAGCCTGCACGGAGCCACGACTCCAGGAAGCACACGCCTGGCCGACTCAGCAAACGGTCAGCTGAGGTGTCCTGCACACAAGGACTCTTCCGTGTATTGTTCCAGAGTTACTGGTTTCTCGCCGGCTGTGCTGAAAACAGGTTCCTCATTTACTAGAAGCTCCATGCTAAACTTATATGTTTCTTATTAACCAGGAGATTACATGTTAGTTTGGAACTTACCAATACTTACAGATAGCTTAACATACTTACTCAGAAATTAATCACCAGCCTACATGTTTTATGGAAATTGTACTTGCGTCACATTGCTGATAAAAATAGAGCGTCTGGGACCCGAGCTCCTTCTCGGGTCCCCAGCCACCCTGTACCCAAATTTCAATGTGGACTCTGAGTCCTTCGACATGCCTCTCCCCCTGAGCCTCCCCTCACTCCCTCCTCGCTCCGCGGAGTGCTGGGTTTTCCTTAGATGACCTGGGTGGGTTCAAAGTATTCCCAGTTGTAGCAGCCATGACCTCAGTCTTCTTTTGTCCCTCCTCTGGGTCTCAATTGTTGACCACAGGAAAGGCCGCATCCAGCAAGTGGGCCTTGATGTCTGAAGGCCTAACTGAAGTTTTTGTAGTCTGTGCCATATATCTGGGGCTGTAAACCAGAATATTACCTCATTTAGAGGCAAAAGGACACTGAGAGTCTGGATGTAGGGGATGGGAAAAAAGTGTCTTTTAAATCTGAGACTGAGAGCCACTTGGTGTGCCCTGGAATTTGGGAGAGACTTGCACATGGGTCTGCCATCAGGGCATGGGCTGGAGGACAGCTCTGTCCATGAGGCAGTGGCCCGCACCATCCCGCGCTCTCCTGACTGGGGTATTTAGGAAAGAGCCAGCACAGCTCTGTGTCATCCGGTGAGAGCGGCTAGCATGTCAGCGTCACCGCAGCCCCTCACTAGTATCACCATCCCAGCTTGGTTCTGTCGAGGGGCGATTATTACCTCTTTGGGGTGGTTTTCTCCCTTTTTAGAGCATAGTGTCCATCTGCGTACTCCCGGCCTCTTGTTGGATTGTCTTTCACCTGAGGAGCAGCAGGTGGCCAAGTCAAAAGCAAGGCCGAACCTATCCGCCGACTCGCGGGGGTCCTCTGGCGGTTGGCCTGGGTGCTCTTTGCGGTGCTGGACATCGCGGCTGGAAGAGGGATCTGCGCGGAGCACCCAGGACCACCCAGGACCACTCTGAGGGGCGTGGCCAGTGTTGGGCCAGAATGCAGGAAGCACCACTTCAGGTCCGGCCGGCCGGCCGTGTGCCGCGCGAGGCTGCAGGGGGCTGAGGAGTGCCGGGTCGCCCTGGGGCACTGGGTGGGGACAGTGGACCCCATCGATCCATCCATCCATCCATCGAGGGCCTGGAGATTAAGAGGCCGGGTCAAGGGGACCTCCGAGTGCGGTTACCCTCCCTAGATAGAGCAGCGAGGCCACAGTCCCCTGAGAGACAAGTGGGGTTCAGAACAAGCTCTTCCTCCTTGGGGCCTACACTAAGTACCACAGTTTGCAAGCATTCCCTTCGATAAAGAGTCACGAAGGCCTTATTTCACTCCACCTTTGGAGGGATTCTTTTATTTTTCTTTTTTTTGGTGGGGGGTGCTGGCAATCAAACTCAGGGCCTTGCACTTGCTAGGAAGCACTCTGCCACTTGAGCTAAATCCCCAACCCCTTTTTTTCATTTTTGGGTTTGTTTTTTTGTTTTTTTGAGACAGGGCCTTGCTGTGTAGCCCAGGCTGGCCTCAAACTCTCAGCGATCCTCCCACCTCAGCCTCCCGAGTGCTGGGATTACAGGCACGTGCCCCCACGCCCAGCTTGCTGGCCTCTTTTCTTCAGCAGTGCGTGAAGATGCTAACTTTCCTACCTTGGCAGGGCTCTGAAGTGGTCTGCTCCCCGGCTGGGCACAAGGTCGGAAGAGTTCATCTCTCGCTGCCCCTTTTCCCCACAGTGTTAGGAGCTTCCGTGGCTGGTCGCCCAGGTCCAAAACAGAAACCTCGCGGTGGGGCAAAGCTGTGCAGCTCGCCTGGCTGAGATGGGACAAGGGGCAGCGCCCTGCCGGCTCCTTCGGGAGCCCCAAACCCAGGGAGGGAAAGTGGGCCGGGCTTTTCAAGAGGCAGCGACGCACAGTACAGGGCCGACTGCCACCAGGGCACTTTGGCAGAGTGTCACAGAGACGTGAAGGGACACCTGCCTGCCCCCATCCCCTCCTCCATCTGTCCCCACACTGCACCTCGTGCCCCGCCACCCAAGGACTCACTCGACAGCGTCCACACAGGTCGCGTTTCTCCATGACTGTGGGAAGGCAGGAGTGAAGTGTGTCCTAACCTTCATTCCCTGTCAAAATTTCCGTTCTAAACCTAAGAGGGTAAAGAAATACGACAAACCAAACAGTTAAAACGTAGATCCTACAGTCTCAACCACTATGAAAACAAGGACCACGCAGCCCTCTGCGGCCAGCGAAGGCAAGCCAGCTGGAGAGCTTCCGGGAAGACACCCTGCTCTTGATGCATCACAGAACAGAGTGGTCAGCGCCTGGCACGGCGGCGCAGGTCCATTATCCCAGGACTCGGGGAGGCTGAGGTGGGAGCATCCTGAGTTTCAGCCCAGCCTGGGCAATTTAGGGGCTCAGTTACACCCTTCTCAAAATATAAAAGAAAAGCTGAGGAAGCAAGCTTAGTGTGAAGGCCCTGGCTGCCATCGCCAGTTCTGCAGGCACTGGCAGGTGGGAGGGAGGTGGGTGTCCCTGTTGCCAGCACAGCCTTTCCATTATGGGAACCCACATACAGTGGGGGCTCAGGAAAGATCTCAGCTAATGAGTAAACGCATTGGTTAAAACAAGGTCCCACCGGGCACAGTGGTGCAAGCCTGCAATCCCAGCACTTGGGAGGCTGAGGCAGGAGGATCACTTCAAGTGCGAGGCTAGCCTGGGCTACACAGTGAGTTCAAGGCTAGCCTGGGCTACACAGTGAGTTCAAGGCTCGCCTGAACTACAGGGCAAGACCCTGTCTCAAAAAACAAAACAAAACAAAAAAACAAGGTCCCAAACAGGACCTGCTCCTGATGAAACTTTTAACGTATTTGTCTCTACTGCATGGCTCTTGCCTGACTCGAGGCTAGCAGCCTTTAAACTGGGGAGGGAGTCTAGTGAGGTTTTGTGGAGTCTTTGAATCAGGACCTGAGCGTGCATAGGATTTGATTTGTTGGGGCGGCATTTCAGGAATAAGAAGTAGCTTCTTTAGCCAGCGGGTCTTAAGGGCCGGAGGAGCTTTCCTCCTTCCTACTGGGGATTGAGCTATAACCTCAGCCGTTTTTACAATTTTTGAGACAGGGTCTCGCTAAATTGCCCAGCTGGTCTGGAATTTGTGATCCTCCTGCTTCAGCCTCCCGAGGGCTGAGATGACAGGCGTGGGTCCCCACCCCCAGCCAAGGGGTCGCGTTCTGAGGAGATTCATCAGATGTGATTGAGCAACAGAGCGTCTACTGCAGCGATGGCGAACCCTTTAGAGACTGAGCGCCCGAACTGCAGTCCCGAGCCCACTTTTTTTTCCTGTGGTGCTGGGGATCGAACTCAGGGCCTTGGGCTTGCTAGGCGAGCACGCTGACCACTAAGCTAAATCCCCAGCCCCCCACTTACGAATCGAAAAGTGCCACCACTGCAATTAAACCTGAGTCTATCTCCTCGGCAGCGCGCTGACCAGCCGCGAGAGCCCGGACAAGGCCGGCTGAGGAGGCGAAGCCCCCGACGTCACGGCGGCCCGCTGCCCGGTCCTGCGGAGCATCAGCCCAGCCAGGGCCGGAAGAGCGTCTCACTGCAGGGGGGAAAACAAAACGAAAAGCACTCGGGAGACGCTAACCCACAACGAGCAAGCAAAACCACCCGCGGCTAGGAAGGTAAACCCGGACCCGGCGCGGGCGGCAGCGACCGCCGGGAGGCGCTGCAGGCCGCGTCCCTGAGCCCGGGCCGTCGCTCCCTCCGCCGGCGAAGGGCGCGCCGCACGCCGAGAAGGCCGGTCCCCGCGGTCCGGGGACCGTGTCGCGCTCTCGGGCGGAACGCGAGGGCCCCTTTTACACGAGCCGCGTCTGTCTCTGCAAAGGCCCACGCAGCCGCGCGTGTGTAAGTGAACCCTCAAACGGCATCAGGCGCGCCAAGCGCCCGCCTCCGCGCCCCGCGCTCCGCCCGCGGGGGCCCGCGCCGGTCGGACGCAGCGTCCTCCGAGCGTCTGCTGGCTGCCGCGCGCCCCGCGGCTGGTGCCGGAAGCGACGAGCGTCTCTGCTCCGCTAGGACAAGGCGCAGGCGCGCTGCGCACACGGGTGCGGCGGCAGGCGGGAGGACACCGGCGCGCGGCGGCACGCACCGCGGAGCGTGGACACCGTCTGCCTGACGTGCGGAAGGAGCCGCGAGAACGCGAGGGCGATGAGGCCAGCCCGGCAACCCCAACCTGAAATAAAAAGCTGGTTTTCGTTTTCCGGCCAGGGACTGAAGCCGGGCCGATGTGATGAGCACGGATTCCTGCTCCGAGACGCCCGCTCAGAACAAGGCACTGGAAGGTCCCGCAGCCGGCTCACCGCGAAGGCAGAACTATGCGGAGGTACTTCCAGCAGCGCGCCCCGCACCCTCCCACCCGGCCGCCAGCCTCTGGCTCTGTGCACGCAGGGCAACCCCCAGACCCACGTTCCCAACACTACCACCAGCCGGCGAGCTCCGCGGAGTCGGCTTCCTGACTGAGACACACCGCTCGGCTTTGCAGGGCCTGCGGTCCAGCAGCACCCTCCCGCACGCCTTCCCACCGGCACGGTGAGGGCCTTGCGCGGGCAGTAGCTCGTGAAACAGCCTGCCGCTGCACTGGCCGCCGGCGGCAGCGCCCGAGACACTCAGCTGCGTGCTCACTTGCCGCGTCGCTCAGTGAGTTCTAACACGCAAGCACTTCTGACAAAGTCCAAGGACACCACTAGCGGGTTAGGGTGAGATGAATGGTAGATTACTGATTCCTAAGCCAGGACTCTCAAGTTCTAGCTACTCTAATGAGTAGGCAGGGGGAGGGTTGGGGATTTCCCTCAAGCAGTGCTAACAAGCCCAAGGCTCTTGAGTTTGAGCCCCAGCATCCCCCCAAAAATAAAATGAGTAGGTAGGAGGAAAAGCACAAACTTGCACTGCATGAAATCTGATGGAAAAGCAGCAGAGCAGTTTCTCCAGAGAACCCTGTTTAAGGAGGCAGTTTATTTTGACTCGGTTCACTCAAGTTTCAGCCCAGTTAGCTACAGAAAACCATCTTCTATCGGGATTCTAGGGCAATATAAACTCCTCCTATCAAAGTGTTGGGCTGGGAATTTAGCTCAGTGGTTAGTGCCTGCCTCACAATCACATAGGCCCAAAGTTTGCTCCCCAGCACCAAAAACAAGTGTCTTCCTTTTTTCTTTGGGTGGGAGCAGTGCTGTGGACCAAAGTCCGGGCCTTCCAAGTCCTGTACCACTGAGCTAAATCCCCAACCCCTCCCCCTTTGGTTCTAATTCGACACGTAACTCATTATGTGGTCAAATATCATTTGCTACTATACACTCAAAAAACCTAGAGTCCATCTGCTTCTCCCACATCAACTGGGGAACACACAAATCCTTCAACTGCAATTATAGAAAACCTGAGGGATCCAACTTTTGCTAACATTAAGACATCAGTCAACAGCTTTTCAATCTATACTTAAAATTTTGTAGCGTGATGGAAATTCTTAACATGTACGTGCCCCACATTCCTAAATGTACACCAAACTCAAACAGTACACCCCCAACCTCTCAATCCCTTAATAAAAATACCACCAAAATAAACAAAACACTATTTTGGAATGCAAGAACTTTATTGAAGGTGCAACGGAACTCGTTGAAAGGTTAGACAGGGGAAACACTGACACCTCCCCTCAGGCGCAGGACCAGGTGGAGGGTGGACTCCTTCTGGATGTTGTAGTCGGACAGGGTGCGTCCGTCTTCCAGCTGCTTGCCGGCAAAGATCAGCCTCTGCTGGTCAGGGGGGATGCCCTCCTTATCTTGGATCTTGGCCTTGACATTCTCGATGGTGTCACTGGGCTCCACCTCGAGGGTGATGGTCTTGCCAGTGA